>WYDF02042154.1:0-12408 GCA_009867245.2 Adranes taylori | reverse complement strand
TTTCATCAACCTATGCCTGCGAGTCATTATTTTCAGAGATGAATAACATTAAAGACTCGGTTAGAAACCGTTTGACATATGACTCCAGTTTAGCATGCATTCTGCTAAAAGTAACATCTTACAACCCTAACATATGTCATTTGTCATCTAATCTGCAACAACAGTAGTCACAATAATTCTACTTTAATTTAAATTACGCGTATAATTGAAACATTGCAAAATGTTCCTATTTTTTTTATAGTAAATAAAGAGTTTTGAGTTGATAGTATTTATTATTATTATTATTATTTTCCCAATAATCAGAAAATCAAAATTATTTAATGGCACGTCTATGACCTCATTAAACATTTCTTTAGAAAAATGGCACGTTGATACGTAAAGGTTCGCCATCCCTGTACTAGACCCTCGTGCCTCACTGTTGCTCCTAAAAACTTGCTATCCGACCCGTGAAATTGTTAAATAATAGATATTTTCAAAACCGAATGCACGATTAAGACCTATGCACTCCTTTCATTTCACTGGACGACGCAATTTAAACATCTCCGATTCACGTACTGACTAGACGATTCCTCCATCATCATCAAAAACAAACCCGCGCCTACCAATCTAATCCCCAAATGGGACCCCAAAATATCTTCAATTATTTACAAAACGTTTGTTGCATTTCGAAATTTGATTGAAATGTCATGCTCCTATACAAAATTTAATATTAAAAAAAAACTGAAACAAAAAATCTGGTAACTAATAGGTTACTGACGGAATTTTGTATAGGCGTAGATCCCTGTGCCCTCCTAAAGATGTGGTCTCAAATAATTCAAAAATCAGTCTTTTACTTTCTTTATTTTATGCTGAGACGTTCTTATCATATAATAAATTATACATAGCAAAATTACAAATTGCTCCAACCCAGAATAGAAATTTCGCAGCAAACCTAAAAAAGATCCAAAAGTATCATAGTAAAAATCACCTTGGCCCTCTGCACTCTTGGAACCCTACAATTAAATTTCCATAATGTTATGAAGCTACTTCTGGAGTTAGAATATTGTAATTACTGGAGATAACAAAATTACAATTTTCTTCCATCCAGAATCACTAACAAAAATAGCACAGATCTACTGAAGTGATCCAAGGATATTTAAAGCAGTTCCTAAAGAACTGCATCTGGACCGCTTAAATAAAGTTTCCTTTCACTACTTTCACTATCTATTTAGAAACGCACTGATGCATGAGATTCAAAACCTCTACGCCTCTGTATAAATAGATCTATTTCAACTATACGCAGACAATAAAGTGAAACAGATTAAATGAAACGAGCGAGACGCAAAATATCGAATCCAGTCAGTCTAACTCTAGTCTAATTCTAGTAATCATCCAAAACATGATTGACAGCGCACTACTATAGACTGATTATTAACCGCTCAAGCCACCCGCTCATCAATTGTTATTTCTCTCGTCGAAATCTAGATCGTCTTATAGATCGTCATTATTTTTTCTACTCCTTAACTCGCATTTTTTTTTCTTGTTTTGTGTTTTCTCTTGACGGCCGAGCGCTTTGAAATTATTTCTTCGGGCATGTTCTGATTTTTGGAAATTTTTCTGTAATATTATAGGTTCAATCTGTCTATTGTACCACAATTAATGAAATATTTTAAAATAATATTTCCTCCAACCAGGTACGCAATCTGATATCAGACAATAAAGTTGCCAGAACTTTTTATAGAGGCAGATCTAGTATCAACTAAATAAATGCCAACCTTACTAAGCTCGACGCGCCTCACAAGCAGAAATGGTTCTTAGTCTGTACGGTTTGTACACCGGGAACTCCAGAGAGGCCCTCAAGCAAAGTTATCCACGAACACCGCGTAGAAGTACCTGTGCCATATACATCGTCAACCCAGATAGACGATCCGTGGACACCACCAGGTTCGCCACACCCACCAACAATTGCGTGAGTCGTTTTATTGCCGCCGAATCCGGACAAACGATGGCTACAGGCCATCGCCGTCGGCTCTTCAGGTATATTTTTGGCCACAGCGATTAAGCCATATGCACTCCTTTCATTTCAGTAGACGACGCAATTTCAATATCTCCGATTCACGTATTGGCTGGACGATTCCTCCATCATCATCAACAACAAACCCACGCCTGCCAATCTAATCCCCAAATGGGACCCCAAAAAATCTTAAATTATTTACAAAATGTTTCTTGTATTTCGAAATTTGATTGAAATGTCATGCGCCTATACAAAAATTAATATTAAAAAAAACTCATTTAACTCATCAAATTTTTTCTCAGAACTTGGTTTGAAATCATTGAACGTAATGCAAATATGTGAAAGAAAAGCCAAAAGCGGACTTCCTCAAATCTTAAATATCGATAAAATACTAAAACTAATACATAACCTCAAAACTACGCGGCGATAAACGAAAATATACGAGGAATGAATTAACATACACAGAAGGGAGGGAGAGAGGGGATACTAGAAGTATATTGAATACACTGGAAGTACAAAACAGGCAGTGGGTCGGTATAGAGCCATTTAGCTTAAAATCGAACACGTGACTTGGGATAGACAGAGAATTCGGGGAATTACCAACTATTGACAGCAAAAAGTACCACTTAAAAATACACAGTAACATAACCTCAAATTCAAACGATCCTGGAGCAGAGCAGAGTCCCCCGCCGCAGGCTCCGGTGCAGAGCAGAGTGTCCTCGCAGGTCCCGGGCAAGCAGAGTCTCCACATGGACCCCAAGACCCAGTGCTCATGCTGCGAAGAACCTTACAGCCAACAGATTTACACAAAAATCGTGTTGGGGGAATACGCCAAAATGACAACCGGAAATGCCCTGTAGTAGACCCCAAAATACCGCTCCGTTGAACGGTTACAATTTTTAGAGCGATTTAGTAATAGGTCAGGGTGGACGGGTGGCGCGCCCGAGTCCAGAATCTGCAACTACTAATTATGTTTGGATTCAGTTCGTTTATGTATGAACGACATTATTCTTATTGAATTGTTTATGCGTAATATTTGAACTTGATTAACATTTTTGTTTTATTAATTTGCATGGCGATATTTAGCTGGATGAATGAATATTTCATTTCATTGCATGTACGCATTTCTTAAATGACCAATACATTTTTATTTAACTTTTAACAGTTCTTTCATTTTTCAGCCTGAACTTCAGCCATCGTTTAGGATTGGCGTTACCATCAATTATTTAGCTACAAAAGGCAAGACTAAATCTGAAAGGTCCTTAGCTACCTTAACAATCCACCTTAGCAATGGTCTAGTCTAGTGTTTTATTTTAAGCACCATTGGGAAGCAAGGCGATATAATTAGAATCGGAAGATCTGGCATTACCGAATAGAAACAGCCTTCTGACGCAGATGTTTACTCTGACCGCAAACTGCTTCTAGCAAAAGTGTACTTAAAACTGAAAAAATGCGTTAACAAGAGGAATTGATTACGAATTGATATTCAAAAGCTGAAAGATTCATTCACAAAAACCCAGGTACAGGTGGAATTAGAATGCTGAATACATTGATTCGTGTTGGAACCGCTTCAAAGAAGTCATAAACGCGGCCAGCAAACACAACTTAACTATCGAAGGCAGACGAAACAGGCAAACATGGATGGCTGATGAAATTTTACAATTGATGGACTTGCGGTGGCAGTTATAAAACCAAGACAGTTGTAAGTACCTCGAAGTACAATCTTCAAAAGGCAAACCGAGTGAGACGTCCAAAAGAAGAATGGCTAACGAAAGAGTGCTGAAATCGAGGAATTAAGTGCAAAATATGAGTTCTTCAATATGCATAGAAAGGTGAAACAAGCGGCTTGGTTGTACAAAACTTGTGACAAAATGGAAATCCTTATGGACAGAACAGGGAAGTTGTTGACATCTATTGATGAAGCACTGAATATCACAAGAGCCGAAGTCACATACTATTTTGCATCTGCGAAAGCAGTAGAGCTACAGGTCCAGATGGTGTCCAGAATGAAGTACTGAAGGATGAGAGGTCGCTTCAGCTAATAGTTGATCTGTTTAATAGAACATTCAGAAGCAGTGTAGTACCATCGGAAAGTCAAATGCAAAATTATGCAAGTGTGAAGTTAACATCAGCAATACAGAGTTTCGATTCAGAAATGGCCTTGGTACGAGAGATACATTATTTGGTATACGTGTGTTATACGTAATATATTATTTGATATACGTCAACAAATTACAAAAAGAATGACATTAATCTCTACTCGGTGTATATGACTAAAAAAGCATCAATGGCTGAACGCGTCATTCGGACAATAAAGGAGAAACTGTATAAGCTATTTAGTCGTTAAGGTTCGTAGAAATGGTGGAATTTATTACAACAACTAACTGAAGAGTACAATAATACCAATGGGACAAAGATGTCGCGACATGAATAAAGACGTATACATGAGCTTTATCGATTACGAGAAAGCGTTTGAGTTGGTAAAACATGAAAAACTAATCCATGTTCTTAGTAACAGGAGAGTAGATGGACGCAATACTCGTATAATATCCAATTTATACTGGAACCAGAAGGTACAAAGTCGTGTTGACAACGAGATGTCGGAAGAAGTCAACATACTAAAGGGCGTGGGACAAGGCTGCGTTCTCTCTCCACTTCTTTTCAACATATATTTTGCAAATATAATTGATGAAGCACTGAGCGAGAAAACGCAAGGAGTCGTTATAAACGGTACGGTCATCAGTAATCTTAGATATGCCGATGACACCGTATGAATCGTTACCTGTCTGAATGACTTACAAGAGGTGCTAAACAAAGTAGTTGCAAAAAGTGAAACCATGGTGTCTGCTACTAAACGTCAAAAAGACCAAATGGATGGTAATTGAGAAAGAATGAAATGCAACGCATGGCACTCTAGTAGTCAATAACGACCTTATCGAAAAGGTTTGATTGTACAAATAAATACCTTGGAAACTGGTTAAATGAACACAGTGAAAATTCACTGGAAATTCGAGGCAGAATCGAGTATGCTTGAGGCTTATTCACAAAAATGAAGAAGGTATTAACATGTTGAGAATTTAATCTTTCACTACGCACTCGTTCGTTGCACAGTTACGTTTTTAGTGTTCTATATTATCGTATGAAAGCATGGATAATAATAGAATCCATGTGTAAAAAGCTGGAAGCATTTGAAATGTGGACTAATAAAAAAAAAATGCCGAAAATACACCGTAAACAGGGAAGGAGAAAAACATCATGGTTAAAGAATCTACGCCATTGGTAGGGACAAAGGTACGACTAATGGTACGGACTTCACTATTCATGACAGCAGTAAACAACATAACAATAATGAAACTAATCTCCAACGTTCTTCGAGGACAAGGCTCTTAAAGAAGAAGATTGTCCTAACGAAGATGGAAAAAGTTGAACCGAATAAAGAAAAACCGAGTTTAAGCGAGTTAGCACAACTCTCAATATTACCTTAGTAGTATTTACAGCAGCCAACAGCAACAGCTGGCTTTAATGGCAACAGCTAAAGCTAAAGTTACTTATTAGCTTAGTTCCAGGATTTTCGTTCCAGTCTGATGAAACAATAACGGAATTCAAGTTGGATCAATAATCTAGCAATTCCAAAAATAATCCACAGCTGAACACAATTTTTCTTTTCATTAACACATTTTTGAATTTTTTTTATCAAATTTTAAAAAGAATTGCCCTAGTTGAACTAAAATTTATATAAACACCAGAGTATAAAAAATGAAATGTCAAGAAGGGATAAGATCGAGAAATATAAAAACAAAGTCATTAGACCTATGAACGTTGACTGCAATAAAATTGTAGGAGGCAGTCAAAATTATTTCAAGAATTTATGAAAAACAGATAATGATCAGTGAGATATACTGAAAGAAGATATCCACAAGAATAATATACATTTTGGTACGTTTCACACAAGAAGTTTTTACGTCGTGTGTAATAACAACTTATGACCTTTAAGAATCAAAGAATTAAATATTTCTTATATAAATTAAAAATAATTCATATTGAAAAACAAATGTTCGTATATACTACTCAACGCAAGTATTGATCCATTTAGCGCTTAATGTTTATAATAAAAGATTTTATACACCTGGTGATAGTGTAACAGTATATGAGGCAATTGGTTTCATAGATAAGTAACAAAAACAGACAAACTATTTCTATAAGGGATAGGGGCATGCTTTGAAAATTTGGTACCTTTTTTTTTGCCGTCGCCACTGGGCGCGCTTGGCGGGTCACCCAGGGTCCCCTATATGCTCCCTGGGTCTGAGTTAGCATTACTTCAGAGGATCTTTTCATTGAGTTGTCTAGCTGGCCAGGTTATCCTTTTCAGATTATCTGGCCTTCGCTTCCATTTAGTATTGTAGCATAATTCCTACTTTAACCAATACCCTAACCAGATTACAGTACCGCTTGCTTCTTTCTTTTATGTATATCCGCATCTTGCTTGCTGAGCATTATTACATGGACGTTGTGAGATATTTCGCTACATGCCTCTTGAGATGTATGAATTATTTCTAGCTAATTTTCAGGGTTCAAGGCTATTCCCAGTTTCCTATATACCTCCGTTCTCCCCTCTTTCCATGCGAGACAACTGAATAGCGTGTATTTGGCGTTGTCCAGTGCGGAGCACCAATGTTTGCAAGTTGGTGACGCAATCTTGCCGATTCTATGTAGGTACGCCGCAAAGCATCCATGCCCTATGAATACTTACAACAGCTGATGATCATGATTACGATTTACCCATTTCCAAGCTGCCTGTAATCCACTCGAGCACTCTTCTTTGCCACAGTGCCTCTGTCTTTTGTCTTCGGTGGTTATCGTCCGTGGTTGCTTGCCTGCTGCAACACGCTCCTCTTTTCCCTAATAGCGAAGCTAGAGAGATTCCAGTTAGCACTTGGATGCTTTTTGTTAGCATTGTGGCAGCTAGTAATGCTAGTCTTTACAGTCTGTTTAAGGCCTCTGCGCTTTTCTTTGTAGCCAAGATGCTGGCTCACATTGGCGCTCAGATTGCTGTATAGGTTTCTTATGCTTGATTTCGGTCCCTACACGTTTGGCATTAATTTGGAAAACACCGTCGGTCTACTGCTTGTTTTATGTGCTTTGTGAATTTCAGGCCACAATCGAGTATTACATGTAGATACTTGACTGAGTTCTTGAATTGGATTAGATGACCTCCAATACTCGCCTTCCGCCGAAGAGCATGATCGTTTCAGTTTTGTGAGGCGCAAGCTTTAGTTTATTTTCCTACATTCACCGCGCAATCATTTTGAGGATTTGGTAAACTAGCTATATCATCCGTAAAAGACAGGCATACCATACCTAAGGACATTATCATTTGCAACAGATCATCGTACATCACATTTCACAGCGTGGGTTCCAGGACAGGTGTAGGCGTAAGTTTCTCTGTCCTTGCTAATTGTTGTATATCCTTATAATCAAAATTTGGTACAGGGATGTAAATTTATTAAAAAACTTCCGAAATTAAAACAAGCTCAACTCAAATTCACCAGTCACAAATTATGAAATATATGTTCCTTTTACTTTCTCGTATCTGCTATTGGTTTGCTATTATAAGCGTATGTATATTTAATTTCGGTGTCAGTGACACTTAAATACTATAAGATAGCGTATTATCTATTATAACGTTAAAATTATGAAAGAGGATAGTATGAACTTTAACCGGCTACATAAATTCTACTTCCACTTAAAATCCATCCAATCCTTCCGGAATGGAAATGTGGAGCTAATTGAAAGGTTGGTTTTGGGCGTTCACCGAATTAATAACTTATTGCTTGAGGTTGAGAAATTATCTATACATAGCTATACACTTTAATTAGACAAAAATTATTAAAAGCCTTAGTTGATTAAAGCCAAGGATTTAACTTTAATAAAATAAGTACGGTTCGTGAATTTAATACATGAACTACAAACAAAACATCACAAGATTTTTAATTAATCTGTTGTACACTTAATAAATTATCTTTATATACAAATCCAATTTTATTGGATTGGTGTATTGGTGAGTGTAATAAATCAAATTGTAACGTGGAGATTTGTCCACGTTCCTCTATAGGTTGACGTAAAAGGATTGGGCATTAAGTACTCACAAATAAGGTGAATACGTTAAAATAATTATACGCCATAAAATGTTTAGCATTGTAAATAACATTTTAGATAAGGGGGCTGTCATCGGGTAACTTATGATAGATCAATTTTATGCTCAAAGTACAACGATAAATATTAGTTATTGATTATATCCTATGCTAATTAATTACATCTTAAACAAATCAATTGTACATTGAAGCTATGCATGGAAACAAAGTCCATTCACCGATGTCACACAGGTCTTATTGAAAATATTCTAGAATGCGCTAATGAGATACAAATTAATCATGGTGAAAAATATACACACCGGATTTTGGAAGGGTTCCTGAGATGTATAAAAACGGTTCACCCACAGCGGGACTATATAGTAATTATGGGCATCCGCCGGGGGTCGTAATGTCCGACTAGGTAGCGAAATAATAATCTGGAATGAAATAATATTAGAATAATAATTAAATAAAAAATAAAGTCATGTCTAATTATATTTTGATCATAAATTTATTAAGTATTTTATTATGCATTCGTTTAATGTAACGCGGTAATTAGCATTAATGTTCTTGGGAATAATTCAGATAAATTAACTTGAGTTTAATTTTGAGGAATAAATTAAAGTTGAGTGTAATTAGTTACAAGTTTGCTGATCAAGTTAAAGCAAAAAAAATACAAATAAATAATTAAGATAATGGTGGGTTACTCTAAAATAATAAATAAATATTTTGTGTACAGCGGCAAAATCTGTAAGTACTTATTTTAACATGTCTTTGATGTAATTGAACAAATCATAAAGTCACTTTTATTCAAGTGTAGATACAATTTAATTAAGTTTAATAACTTAATATTTATTTAATATTAACTTAATATATAAGTTTAATTAACTTAATACTTAATATTAATTTAATAAGTTTATTTGTGCTGCCTGAATTATTATGGCTTATGACTATTGTTATGGATTAACGTTACCTGTAATTACTCAGCCATGAAAGACAAAAGTAAATCTAAACGACACGTCCAACTTAGCGATGGTCCGACCTAGTGTTTTATTCTAAATTAAGTGGGGCTAACTGGGGGATTTAGATTAGATCTTTCCGCATCAATTATTCAATTAATAACTTTGCTAGAAGTAGCTAAACTAAAGTGCTATCTTATAGAATAACGAAGGAGTTCAGGTACCTATAATTGTGAGCAGGGAACTGCTAGGCTAACCTATATAAAAGTCCCCTCTCACCAATGTCACGTTGGAGACAATAACCCTCCGTGCTAAATATGTGACAATATACTTGGTATGGTTTATTTGAATTATAAATATGAGGATTTTAGTACAATAAATAAAATACATTTTAGTACAATAATAATTTGCAAAGGGAATTTACGAAGAATTAATACAGATCGGGTAGCTGACAATCTAAATAATTATAGTGTTTAGATTGTCGGTTAAATATGCGTAAAGATTAATACGCCACCGAAATCTTTATTATTAAACAACAAATAAGTATAAAAATTTGCAATCAACATACATGTTAGTCAATTGTTAATTAATTTTGAAATGAAAATTTGTAACATTGAAATTAAATTAATTACTGTGAATTAAATGAATAAAAATCTCACCTCTTTTTAGTTCTTTTAAAATAAATTAATTACTGTACTTACATTGGTATCCCGGACATAACTCTTAAGGGACAATAAATTATTTGTTTAATTGAAAAGCAAATTCGCGAGCTTAGCTTTTTATATGCTCGGTGCCAGTGGCGACGTCTGACGGGCGACCCGGCATAACCGAAGCTGATTTTTGTCCCTCTTTCTTATTGACCATTCATTTAATAAATTCCTTTTTCAATAAGCTTTCTCTAACTCATGGACGTAGCCTCTATTGTTTCCTCCTATTTCTCTTGACTTCAACTCTCCTACTCCACGGTAAAGTTTCCTGTTAGCAAATGTAATATAAATTATGCTTTTTCTTCTTCGGCGTAAATACACAGGTAGATAGGTGACAGAAAACAGTTGAATTTTGACGCTACTCTTGAAATTTCCCTGATGACCTAAGACTGATGTTGGGTATCGATTTAGATTGAAATGTTTTTAGACTGTCACCGTTCCAAATCGCCATGTAATGCTCATCACCGGTTAATACTTGGACTCATAGTGGAATGACCTTTGGATTTTTCTGCTTGATGCGGAAGAGGTCGTACATACATTTTGTAAATGAGATGGCTCCAACCCCCACCACGTCTTCTAACGTAGGTTAAAGTAAGCTGTTACTTATTTTTCAAGTTGGAAGCTCTGCTGAAAGTTATAGTGAAATGGAATGGATTCGTCCAATAAGCGAAATTAAATTTGAGATGAATCTTGTTGTATGTTTCGAGTGTAATTAGGACGCTAAATTAAAATAGCTTGAATTGTAGCGGGATGTGTTGTAATGCGCCAATTCTTTGGCCATGCAGAAAACCTATCGAGATTATATTGGTATTAAGTGATTGGGTTTCAAGGCCACAGGCCCATAAAGCGTTATCGTTAGCAAACAAAGCATAATGATGAGCTTGAGGTTGTGTAGTAACATTTGAGCTTTATGATGGCTTTCTTCACTTGTTGACTCAATGATAGCAGTTTTTCAAAGTTGGATTTACCGTATCTAGTCCACTAAATACTGGTAATAGTGGAGTAACTAATTTTAGAACAGCTTGCTTTAAATGAATAGAAACACACAGTGTAACGTTTAAATAAGAAATATATTCTATTATTAAAATTACTGTCTTATATATGAAAGTATGATACAGTTTAATTGTAAATAATACTCTTAAGGATGCAAGAACAAAGTTTTAACAGTAAACCAGTTAATTGATGACTAAGCTTGTTTGTGGTAAAACATTGCATTTTAAATAAAATGTGGCATTCAATAATAAATAATATTTTAAACTAATTTAGTATAGAAAAAGGTTATCCCAACATATATAATATCTCCACAAGTGAATTTTATACCTTCAGCCATTGAAAGAATTATATAATCTTCATTGGAATGATATAATATGCGAAATTTGACATGATTTCTAATCGTTCCGTGTGACAGGGCTCAAAGAATCCAAGAACGCAGTTAATAAAATTACGTATTGACAGTGGTCGTAAATATATTTTTTCGGTCATACGACGTTCAGATTGTCGAGAGATAGTAAAACACAGTAGGAGCGCCAATTAGGTTAGGTTAAAATCGTTTCTTGTATTTTATACTTTTCTCAGTCATTTTCTTTTTTCTTTGTTTTTAAGTCTTTCTCTAGTTATTGTTGAGGTGCTTTGTTTTATCGCATTCGTTTATTTATTAACTGCCGTTTCGTCATAAATTTTGTATGGCCACCTTGAAACATATTCACATATTAATCATTTCGATTTGTTTAATTCATTGCGCGTTTTCACTAATAATACGTTAATACAGATGCGGATGCGCTTTTATATTTTTAAGTTGAACATATTTCGACAATTTTTTAATTCATACATATTTTGAGCAATTAAAACTGCAATATTCCAAAAACTCTATTGATTGAAAAATATTATCGTATAAAATATCTCTTGCTATAAAAAGCATTACGTTTTTGACATGTTTCGAGAAGACAATTACTCCTTCATCGGACCCATTTACATATAATGAAATGAAGAAAGATCAAATATGACAAACAATTATTCATCATTGTGAGATTTCATTTAAAATAAAGTTGCTCTAGAAAAAAATATTTTATTTAATTAATTAACTCTTCATTTCTTCTTGAAAAATATTGGTTCAATATATTTGATAAAATTTTATATTGCATTTCCACTATGCGAAAACGCAATCAAGAAAAAAAAGGTGGAATTGTTCAATGCACCCACTGCCCAGTTAACTACTAGGGCACATCGCCGGATCCAGCTCAATAATTAAATGAGCCCGTATGATTTTTAAATCAGTTCCGAATGAGCCTGTTGCAGATTTAGTTGACTCAGAATTAAATCAGGTCAATTTAGCCCATGACATTATTTTTATTTCATATAAGTAGTTGTAGTTAACGGATTCTAAGTCGCCACCCAGCCACCCAGACCTTACCTTAACTCGTTCTAAAAAAATTATGACATCACGGACGCCATTTTGGGGTCTAACATAAATAGTTTTTGTGTTTAACAGCTGTCAAATAAAAATCCAATATGGCGGATGACAGGACACTTTTGCAAAATTTGGTTTGCAAACCGGTTTGCAAAATTTGGGGGAAAAAAGTTACTAGATTTATCACTAGGCGCGAAAATTTGAGTTTTTT
>WYDF02042132.1:0-12409 GCA_009867245.2 Adranes taylori | reverse complement strand
ATTAAATGATCTTTGGATGCCAAAAATTAATAAAAAAGATACCTATGGAGTTTTCGGGAAAATGAGCTGCAAAGTTTTTAACGTACGCCATAGCGTTGGATCAACTTGGAGAAGAGGTAGTTCATAATTATGTTGGACAAGAACCAAGCGGCAGAAATTTTAATGAGCTGATTTTGGATCATAATAGTATGTTATTTTTGTACTAAATATCTCTCACCTTAATATATCATTTTCTTTTAGAAAAACCACATAATCCGATGATAAACGCTGGTGCCATTTTAGTTTGCGCGTTACTCAAAACATTAATCAGGCCAGAAATGACTTTAGCTGAAAAATTTGATTTTACAATGAACTATTTTGAGGTAATTTAATAGACTTGCTCAAAGTTTCACTTAATCACAGACATGTTTTGTTATAGCGTTTGGCAGGTGGTGAAGATTTGGGTTTTAATAATGCTGTATTTTTATCGGAACGTGAAGCTGCTGATAGAAATTATGCTCTCGGATTTTACATGCGCGAGCATCGATGTTATCCGCAGAAAACAAGTTTTAGAGAATGCATGGATTTCTACTTCCAATGCTGTTCAATGGAAGCAAATTGTGACATTGTCGCTGTTATGGCAGCAACCTTGGCTAACGGAGGAATCTGTCCAGTCACCGAGGAGAAAGTTCTGAGCCCAGAAAGTGTACGAGATGTATTATCTTTAATGCACAGCTGTGGGATGTACGATTATTCCGGACAGTTTGCGTTCAAAGTCGGCTTACCAGCAAAATCTGGTGTTTGTGGTGGTATGTTGGTGGTTATTCCTAATGTAATGGGCATATGTACATGGTCACCGCCTCTGGATCAGTTAGGCAATAGTTGTAGGGGGGTTCAGTTTTGCGAAGAACTTGTTCAGAAATTTAATTTCCATCGATATGATAATTTGACCCACGTATCAAACAAAGTTGATCCCCGAAGGCATAAATTTGAAACGAAAGGAATGAATATAGTTAATTTGTTATTCTGCGCGGCTAGCGGTGATATCACAGCTCTTAGAAGGTAACTAAAATTTATCGTTCAACAAGTACCTAAGTTTAATAAGTAAAAATTTTATGTTTTAGGCACAAGCTGTCGGGGTTAAATATGTCACTATCAGATTATGATGGACGGACAGCTTTACATTTAGCAGCTGCAGAGGGCCATGTAGATTGCGTTGAATTTTTATTGAGCTATTGCCATGTGCCGCATATCGTTAAAGATCGATGGGGAAATACGCCTTTGGAAGAGGCGATGAATTTTGGTCATATGTCGGTTGTAGAACTTCTACAGCAATGGAACGAAGAGGAAAAATCTAAGAAGACCGGAAAAGTTCTGACAGATGAGGAAGAAGGTGACTCAAATACACCAATTCCACCGCATGCTGCATAGAGACTGATGTGATGAATATTTCTTCCAGAAACTGTGTTATATTTTTAATACGTAACTTGATTCAGATTTTTCTGTGTCGATTTTATAAGGATAGTTTAAAATGTATATGTGATGTTTATTTGATATCAGTATTACTTCCCTTTAATGCAATAAATTTTAAATATCTATGTTATAGAAGTTGTAGATTTAAAGTCAATTAAATACTTCGACAATAAATCTGTAAATATTTGTCAATTTTTTTTTATTACATTTGGTGGTGTCAAGAAAAAATGCAGTGTCCAGATTATGTTGTACAACTTTAGATTATTAACAGCTGAGAATTTATTTCATTACATAACTTCGTTACATACATAACACTTCCAGAATTTATATTATTAATTTAAAATTTTATGGAGATGATTATTGCTCCCTACATAAAGAGGCCATTTCCATAAGAAGCTGAAATTGATTGTAATGTTTAAAGTTTATACATGTGACGTGTTGATATTAATAACATCTATTGTTCTTAATTAATTCGATTGAGTTAACTTCCTGAAGGTAAGCATAATTAATGTTATTTATATTATTTACTAAATCTACTTGAGTATTCAAGACAATTGTTTTGTTTTGTAGCAAGAAATTGAGGTTATGTTTTAATAGTCGTAAAAAATTTCTGGCTAGCCGTATTTGTTTATTTGTCATCACAAGTAAATTATGAAATTATTTGAAAAATAAAGCATTTCAAACTCTTAGTATACAGGTAATTTTCATTGAGTTATTTTGATCTTTATCAGTTTGTTGATATATTCCGATTTAAGATTTGTAGGTTAATTGTCAGATAAATAAATGTCTTTCAATAGTAATAACAGCTTGCCCCCGCCTGTGTATCATCAGAAGGACTGTATGACTGCTGCTACAAAATGTTACAAATATTTGAGACGTATGTTAAAGTTCGAACAAATGGACTTTGAATTTGCATTCTGGCAAATGGTTTATTTATTTAGCGCTCCGCAGAAGGTTTATAGGAATTTCCAGTACAGGAAACGTATTGTACCACTACTATCGTAAATATATGGTATTTATTTAAATGATTTTTTAGAGACGAAGTTACAATTTGCTAGAGATGATCCTGCATTTCTAGTTTTGTTTGCTGCATGGCTGTGTGGTAAGATGATTGATCAGATTATTCCGAGTAACATTTAATTATTTCTTATGTTATAGTGACATCAATTGGATTTGCCATTGTATTACATCTTAGTTTAGTACAATTTATTGTATTTCTCTTGTATGTGGTTTTTGTTGATTGCATCGGAGCAGGAATTATAATTTGTACAGTGTTTTGGTATGATATTCGATGCCTCCGATATTACTGAATTGAAATTTAATTATATTCTAGGTATATTTTAAACAAGTACTTTAGATACAGCTCCGGCGATCCAGATGTCGAGTGGGGTTATGCCTTCGATGTTCATTTAAATGCCTTCTTTCCACCTTTAATATTGCTTCACTTCTGTCAATTATTTTTTTATAATGGTAATTTTATAGTATAATTTAATCTACAAAATTTATAGTTGATTATTTTAGGTTTGATCAGTCATGAAGGTTTTATGTCTAGATTACTGGGAAATACATTTTGGTTAATAGCGGTTTGTTACTATATCTATATAACTTTCCTAGGTTATAATTGTTTGCAATTTTTAAAACGTATCCAAATACTTTTAATACCACTTCCATTAGCATTACTATTTTATGTTATTAGCGTAGCATGTGGATTGAATATTACACATGTTTTAATGAACTTTTATAGAGACAGAGTTATATAAATCATTGATTGTTTCATCTTTTGTAAAATGTATTTAACAAGTCAAGTACTATGTCCCCTATTGTTTGTTTTTATAAAATATTTATGATTACTGTAAAAAGTATTAATAGAAGACAACGTTAATTTTGTACAATAAATTATTTTTTATTGAATTACATTTTTATTATGACATAAGTTACTTTTTAAATTTATTTGCAGCATGTCCCTCGATGCTAATCAAATTATTTTTTCCTTCAATTGAAATTTTGCACCTTTCGGAAATTTGTTCAGGGGATATTTCTGAAGCGGTGTGATTTAAAGATGTTTTCATATTCAATTTCGTCCGATAACTTTTATTTTCTGTGTTCCTGGTAGTTGTATTGTCCAAATAATCAATTGAGAATCCCGGTGTGTATGTCTCCTCTAAACTATTTTGACGATTAAAATCAATACAAAGCCTTGAAATATAACAATTTAAAGTAATGTTAATTTAAGAATTAAAGAACGTTAAGGAGTTTTTACCGTTTAGGCATTATTCTAACCTTACTTATTAAGGTTAATAAATTAAAAATACGTTAATTTCAAAGTTGAAATAAATCCTAAATAAGTTTTTTAAGATATGGTTTTAAAGATTGCTTCTATACTGAAATGCTGTAATTTTAAAACGCTAACAGATGTCGCATGTAACAATTTTATAAAATTTACCAGAGCCCATACACGCACCATTATGCTTGTGTTCGGTTTTTACTATATTCGACTATATTGAATAGTTATTGTTCTGCATTGAGAATATTCTGACGATTAATTGCGTTGATCACAGATCAAATTACATATCGTTTTGGTATATTAACCCAAGTTTAAGCATATTCAGAAATAATGGAATATAAGAGCAGACATAGGATATAAGATTAATTGCATCTTTTCTTTTACATATATTATGCGAGTATTCGTAGTTTAATTGAGTCAGGTTGTTACAGACCACTTGATAGCGGGTTCTTCTTTGCAATGCCAAACTGAGATTTAAGTGAGTGAACTTAGTTCATTTGATTCAAAAAATCGACTTCGGCTTTGATGAGAAATTTTATTCACATCGTTTTTAAGGTTAGTTGGTTAACGATGACCCGAACGTTTAGCAAATTTCTAATATGTCTACAGAAATATTCAGAAATAAAGAAACATTCATTGATTTATATTTAATTTGAATGATTTTTGTATGCAGATATTTCACAGTTCCGAAAGTTTACATCTAGACTACACACATCCAGATTTCTAATAAGTAATTGAATGCATTTGTGCAAGTTAAAGAAACTTCAACTTGAACTTTGTAATTAATTCAATACCTGTTAATTAATTAATATATTAATCTGTTAATTATTTCAATATAAATTTATATAATAAATAATTTCATAATCATGAATTAACAAGTTCTTTAATATAAAATGCTAAATAAATTTAGTTCGGTAAAAAATACCCCACCGAAATTTATAAAAATAGAACGTAGAAAGTGGACAGAACCAATAAAAAGTGCTCCGGTATATTCGAATGCAGTAGATGGTTATAAAAAGAAACCATTACGTCAAAAGCGTACGTTTACTTGGAGAAGATTTATGAGTTTAGTTAGCTATGTGTATTTTTTACATAGACTTTTTTTGTACAATATATAGAATTACAAAACCTTTATTGGTATCTAACAAAACAATATATTATAATAATTCCACTCAACCTAAACAATTAACAATTTCTTAAATAAAATACCACTCTATATTACTATTACCTTACGCTTCTTCGCCCCTTAATACTACCCGATCAAGTCCTCCTCTTATTTATTTCTCTCAGAACTATTTCCATTATTTTAGCACCCTCCCCTCTTTGTCCCATACATATATTCCAGATCACGTCATCCATTCTCTGAACCCTTTCGAACCCCAAATCCTCACAGTCATCCATCCAATGTTCCCACGAATCCTCCACATCCCCGCATAGCCTACATTTATTTTCATCCTCATTCATCCTATACCTGTTCTTCCTTTCCTCATTCCCGCATCTAAATCTAGCAATTTTTTTCTCTCATACATCTTCCATTCTCCACGTACTTTGGCATCATCCCTATTACATTGATTTCATCATATCTTGTTATATTTGCTCTTTCTTAAGCTCATATTCTCTCTTGAATTTCTACATCCATCAGCGCTCGCTCTATAACCACTTCACACTCCGTTTTCTCCTTTTTCCATCTTTTTCATTATATCTATATAGACATTTCTCACAATTCTTTCTTTGTCTCCTATCATAACATTTTTTTCAAACTTTACAAATTTTTTGACACCTTTTACCCAAACTTTACACTCATTGAACTCTTGTAGTATAATACCTGTAGGTGTACATCTTTCTAAACCCAATAACCTCTTCATATATTTCACTCCCATCATTTCAATATCCAGTCTATCTTCCCACCTCAAACTTATCCTTCCTATTCTCTCTTCCGCCCTTCTTGCACACTATAACTTTAGTCTTACCCACATTTATTTCGTTACCTCTCTTTATCATGTATCTATTCACCCGATCTATTACTTCGTGCATTTACTCTTCGTTTCCCGCCATACGCACAATATCATTCGCATAGCTTACCGATCATATCCTGTCACCTCCAATCATCACACCTCCCGCCTGTTCTCTCTTCAACACTTATACATCTCCCCCTGACTGAACCATAACTGAACCACTTACACATCTCCCATCTATTTTGCCCTTATTTTTGTTTCCTCATACAGTCCTTTTATACATACTTCCTCCATCTTCTCCCATAACCTTCTCCTGTCAATTATATCAAAAGATTTTAGATCAACGATTAATATATATAGCTTTCTTTTATTACGTATCTCCTCATTTATAATGTAATTTATTGCTACTATATTATTCATTGTCTCTCTCCCTCAAACAAATCCCGTCTGGTTTTTTGATAAAACTTTCATTCCCTTCATCTCCCTGTGTAGTTTCCTGTTTATCACTCTTGCGTATAATCTGTATATCCTATTTATAATCGTATCGCGCCTGTAATTATTTACATCTATCCTATTTCCTCTTTTATATATCGGAACGATCTCTCCCTTTTTGTCAATCCTCCGGAATGTAATCTTTACCCATCCATACTGAATTCATACACTTAGTTAACGCTATCACCCTATCTTCATTCAACTACTTCCATATTTCCACCGACACCATGTCTGGTCCCGGACCTCCACCTTCCTTTGTTCCACCTATTTCTTCCCTTATGTCCTCTACTTTAATTTCTTCCCTTATGTCCTCTACTTTAATTTCTTTCCTTATGTCCTCTACTTTAATTTCCATAATCATACCCACAGACCCCTGCCTACCTTCTCTCCACCACACTTGCTCCCCCTATTCCATCCTTTATTAGATTCTCCTTGCACTTGTTTCCAATCTTGCAAACTTATATTTTCTCTTCTGCCTTTACTATTTACCGCATTCCTATTCCTCAAATATTTCCATACCTCACCCTCCGTTCTTAGACCATTTATCACATTTTTTCCTCATTATCTCTGTTCAACATACACCTTCTTCCCTCTTGTCTCCATTTATCCTTCGCCATCATATATATCATCCATGTCTTTCGTCAGTGCTTTTCTAACCTTCCTTTTTTCACTTCCCATTTTCTATCATATACACCATTTTCTATCTTTTCTTTTTTCTGAGCACCATTGCCCCTCCTCCTTAATTCACCCCGCACTATTTCTATCATATTTTCCATGCCTTTCACATTTTGTCACTCTATTTCTTTCATCTTCTCTCTTTCATCTGCTCTCTCATTATTTTCTCTACCTTATTCCATTTAACTGAATTTTCTTCCACCATCCCGTACCCTTCTTCTACTCCCCTTGTTCCTATTGTATCATGATTTACTCACCATACTGACTCTAAAGGAAAATGGTCTGCATATATATTTTCCCCATTTTCCATACACATTTCGCCTTCGCCATCCAGTTTAGTAACAATTTTCCCTCCGCATTTAACACTTTATCTTTAGATCTCCTTTCTCCATTCTCTCCCACATTCATATCTACATGTTCTCCTACCCTCGCATTACAATCTCCCACTAACACCATCATATTCCTCTTTCCACCCATCCAATCTCTCTCCAATAGCATTAATATACTCCTTCAATCCTTTATTCATATTTACAATCATAAACAACCACACATTCTTGTATTTTGATTTCGCGAATTTGAAGAGAGGTGTTTTTATCATGAGTTGAACAAATTTTTTTTTCAAAATGTCTTCAATGTCTTCAACAAAATGTTTTCTTCAAAATGTCGCAAAATTTTTTATGGGTAAGCCCTCACGATTATCGCCATTACGATTTCAACCGTCTAATAGTCTTCTCTTATTGGTTGTTGGTTCTACTTTTCTGAGAATTTTAGCAAAAGGTTGTTGCGATGCGATGCTCCCCGAGATTTTGGTTACGTAGTACCCCACCATGCATACCATTCATAAGGACTGAATGACAGCCAAAATTCACATAAAAAAGTTCCACACAATCTAATATCGTGGCGACGCAATTCTGAATTGGGGTCTTCATTACTGTAGGGAGCATTATCGCTCATCTCGGGGACACAATTTACAATTATATGATCAAAGCTATCTTTGGGTCAGCGAGCGATTATCTCAGCCTTGAGAATGGTTTATTCAAAGTAGCGCAATATTCAATATTAAGATATTCAGTTATAAATCCTCATCAAATGCCTACAATCAAAATCTAAGTAACTAAGTATCACGTCAAGTATTACACAATGTACTCTAGACTTCTGCAGACTATTTAGATTCTATTATTTTCAGTTTTTTTTACATTTACATTTATAATTCTTCACCATTAACCGTGTCTTCAATGAGAACAAGAGAGGGCCGCCATTAACAAAAGTTGGAGGAGAAGCGCCAATTGCACGAATTCAAGCAGAATGCCAATGGAGCAACTCGAAAGAGATTAATCAAGTTACGTTACTCGCGGACCTTGTGGTTGACTTACCCGTGCTAATTCCACTGCCAAGCCAACAAGAAGATTCGTCTCTAACATCCGGTTCACCGATTTCTCTAACAGCTCTAGGCGACCTGCTGTTACTACCAACTCTGAGTAAAGGATGGCTTTATCCAGTGACGCCTAAAGACCATCATTTCCACCTTTTCATGCATATCTTCGGCGACAGCGACTAAAGCGCCCGCATCTTCACTCTCATCACGGTATCCTCATCATCTTCTGAACCCATGGATCGATCGACGCCATACATATTCATTCAAATTTGACAACTAGGCTCGTTACTCGACTTGCTTGACCGTCTACAAAAGGCATAATACTTAGAGAATAGAGTGAAGAATACAAATTGAATTCGTTGTGCCGTAAAAGAGACTGTGGTTGTGTCCATATTCATTCCATCCAAATTTGTCTAGTTCCTTAAGAGTACTCACCAAATGATTATTGTCCAATTACTGTGCATGAAAAGCATGGAATAATATTACGGAATAAACAATATTATTTTGCAATAAAATTTATAGTTAGGGTTATTTTGGTTCAATAGATTAATAATAAATTTGACAACATTGTGATTATTGAAATATCGTGCAATATGCCGCATTTACATATACCGATGCGCCTTATTTAAATAGCTTTTAGTTAGCATGAGAGTCTTAATTTAATTTAAATATGAGCGCTTATATTTAAAATAATAAATAGTTTGAAGTTAAAAAATATCAATTCCGAAATATTACGTTTCTATAACTTTGTGAATATTAGTTTGTTTTCTAAATGGATGTGTATTTGCTAATTTCATTAATGAGGATAGTGTTCTAAAAATAATCATTCGGTCTAGATATATAAATAAAACATTGAAACTCAACTAAAGGAATGTGTACAAACGGTTTCTTGCCAATAGTTTGTTTAAATTCTAATGTGTATGCATATAATGTTTATAAAATAATTGTCTATTAATAGCATCTTGTATCAAATATAAAAGTGTGTATTATTCTCAAAGAAAACAAACTTAAATGATGGAGCACTCTCGAGAAACTTCAGATTTGCACGTCCATTGTCGAAAATTGGTGACTAGATTTCAGATTGATTTGGTTTTGCAACGCGACTTTAAACATGCTGAAACAAATATACAACGCATAAAAGTAATGTATCCTCTGTCCATGGCAACATTTTCAAAATTGGAAGGGACTCCCCCGAAAAAGATAGCTTCCGCGGAACGATTAAAAGTAGAAGCAAATAAGTTATACCAAATACGCCAGTACAATGCAGCTATTGGACAATATAATGAAGCTTTAACTCAGTGTCCCCAAGATACCGGTAAATTATTTATTTTCCAACAAAGTATATATGAAGTATTTTATAGTAATTCATTAATTTCAGACGAAGGCCGTACATTATACGATGTTTTAATTGCAAATAGAACTGCCGCACTTTTCGCTTTGGGCATGTTCGAAGAGGTCTTAACCGATATTGATTTCCTGAATCAATCTGATAATCATCCAATGCCTCACAAATTTCTTGTAAGAGGAGCCACTTGTCTTATGAAACTTGGTCGCTTTTCTATGGCAAAAGTATATCTGGCCCATGCAATTGCAGCAGTTGAAAAAAATCATAATATTTCGCATGATCTAAAAGTTAATTTAGAAAAGGAAATTCAAGATAAACTAAGTGAGCTTGGTGACAAGGACTATGAAGATCAAGAGGAACAAACATCGCATGTTACAGAAAATTATCTGAATGTACGTATATGAGTACAGCAATAATCTTCAAAGTCTGATAAAAATCATATGCTAAATCAAAGATTCTCAAAATATTTTCTTATTTTCAGAGTCGCAGCACCGATTTTCCGAATTTAATTTCCGATATCTCCATACGTTTTGATCCATTAATTTTGGGCCGATATGCCACAGCTGCTGATAATATTCGCACAGGAAGCATAATCGGTGCCGAAGATCCTTTTGTTAGCGTGCTCCATTACGACCACCAACTCACAAATTGCTCGTATTGCCTAAAAAGCACCAATCAGCCACATAGTTGTCCGAATTGCATGCGAGCTATTTTTTGTAGTATCCAATGCAGAACTGAAGCTCAGAAAACGTATCATAAATTCGAGTGCTGTTTAATGGAAACACTTACAGTAGCCAGTGTTTCTGTTAACTGTTTGATGGCTTTACGTATGATAACACAATCCACTTTAAAAGGGAGTTTGCTTCAAAATTTTGTACTTCCCATATATAAGCTTGAATCGCACAGTAACAAGCGCGATATGGAGAGTTATTTTAGTCTAACCTTGATAGCATGCTATCTATTGATACTTTTAAAACAGACTGACTTTTTCTTGTGTAAACAACAACAAATACTAAACGAAGATGAAGCTCTAATTGGAGCTCTTATGTTAACAAATCTAGAAATATTACAGTTCAATGCGCATGAAATATCTGAATTGGAAAATACTTCAGATGGTTCCTATAAAGCCGTTAGTATTGGAAGTGGACTTTATCCAACTTTAGCATTATTTAATCATTCCTGCGATCCCTCAGTTATTAGGTAAATAACTATAGTACCGTAAGATAGGGTGAATAGGGACATGGAGGTGAATAGGGACATAAACAATAAAAAAATTTTTTGTTGTTGCAAACACCGCCAGTTTGGTTGGCAAGTGTCCTGCTAAGGCACAGCTGAGCCATTGAAATAATCATTTCTGATTGAGTATTTGAGAAAGCAAAGTTTTTGGTTTCTGTTAAGAACAAGAGCTTTTTCATGTGTTTTTGATAGTGGTCGAGTTCGATGTCACAAACATTTTATAATCTTTCACGGCTTATAACTGACTTTTTTAAACATATTTTGGTGAGTAAATATCATTTATTAAATTAAAAATAAATTCATTGTAGCCTTAGAAAATCAAATTTTTGTAAAAATTGTTAATTTTTTTTAATAAAAAGAGGGAGAACGCTAAAATTGTATTTTTATAATTTTTTTTGTAGTTTGCAATGCCGAGACATTACAAAAGGGACGCACTGGGCAAGCCAAATCAACCTATTAACAAAGAAAAAATACCAAATGCTATTGAGGCGATATTGAGAGGAATGCCGTTACGAAAAGTTCAGGAAAAATTCGGAGTTTCTAAATCTGCTTTGCACAGGTATTTCAAACAGTACAAATTAGCTGGCAATTTAAATATAAAAAATAAAGGTGCACAAACAGCTATATTTGAGACCGTGGAAAATGCTATAAAGTGCTCAATATTAAAGTGTTCTAGTTGGGGCTACCCACTAAGCACATTTGTTTACGTTGCTTCATAAAATATCATTTGGACAAGGAAGGTATGCGCGTCCGACAATTTAAAGATAGCATGCCTCGTGTGGAGTGGGCATTAGGCTTTCTAAAAAGATATAAAGATATCCTATCTCAGCGGCTTTGCCAAAATATTAAAAGGAAAAAACACGTAAAGATATACCGCCTCACATTCAGATAAATTATGATGAATCCGCTTTATCTGATGACCCTGGAAAGCGTAAAATGATATTTAAAAGAGGCTGCAAGTATCCCGAACGCATAATGAATTCTAGTAAAGCTCGCGTATCTGTTATGTTTTCTGCTACAGCCTCGGGGACTTTGCTCCCCTGCTACAGAATTTATAAATCAAAACACTTATATGACTTGTGGGGGAAGGTCATCCACCAGGATCCTTTTACAATAGAAGGAACAGTGGGTGGATAGATGGGTCATGCTTTTTGGATTGGTTCCGAAAAGTTGTAATCACATACTGTCGACGCTTTCCTGGAAATAAGCTGCTGATTGGTGACAGTCTTAGTACACATCTCTCCTTTGAGGTAGTGCGCCTATCAGAAGAGAATGACATACGTTTTGCATTCCTCCTACCTAACTCCACGCATCTCACGCAGCCGTTAAAGGTTTCTTTCTTCAAGCGGCTAAAAATGAACTGGAGGAAAATTTTAGAAACTCACAAACACATCTTTTGACAAAAAATAGTTCCCAATGCTTCTGAAAAAAAAAACATTAGAATTAATGAAACCTAGTGTGGAAAGGGTAATACAATCTGGTTTTGTTATATCCCTTAAACGCCCAGAAAGTGCTACAGAGCTTGCACCCGAAAGCTCTGATGTGGACGCAGATAATACCGCTGCCCATAACCCTGATGACAGTTTGACAACTTT
>WYDF02042121.1:0-12410 GCA_009867245.2 Adranes taylori | reverse complement strand
CTTTCCTTAATGCACCTGTATCTTTCCTGCCTTTCTACATCTCTCATCTTCTCTATTATTTCCCCCACCACATTCTCTCGTTCACACAATTTTTCTCACCACCTTTCTGAAGACCATCCAATCCTCATATTCAGCTTCTTTCTACGATCTATTCATTCATTCGCAGACATTCCTCCTCCTTTTTGATCATCCTCTCCACATACACATCTTTTGTCAACCTTCTGCTCTTGTCATTCCATACTTTTTCCTCAAATTTCACCATTATTTCCACCCCACTTAGCAAACACTTATATATTCCAACTTCTTGCAACACTATTTCACTCTTATTACTTCTATCCAGTCCGAACATCATTTTCACACATCCCACCTGTACTCTCTCCATTCTCCCTCTTCTCAACAGTCCAAACCGCCGATCCATACAACATTATATTCTTCACACATACCTCCATTATTCTCAACCTCATTCTCACACTCTGCCCATTTTTTTCCCATACAACCCTCAGTCTCTATATTTCCCCTTTTGCTTTTTTCGTTACATGCTTCTTGCTAGATCCACTTTGCTCCAAAATAAATCCTAAATACCTATACGTCTTCTCACACTCCATCCCCTTTCCATCTATCTCAAATTCATCCGTTCTACAATCTCCCCTCCCCCCCCCTTCTTACATATCATCATTTTTGTCCAACTGATAAAAGAGATAAAAGAGTTATTCTTCCAATCAACTCTTCTATCTCTTCTCTCTCACTCACCATGCATACAATGTCATCCGCATATGTTAGTACTACTTAGCAGATAAAATGAGTTCCGTAGGAGGCGGGGTTTAGTAAAACCCTGGAAAGGATTAAGTAAAGCAAATTCTGTGTACTGTATGCTTTACGTTATTTTAATTAAGTGTAGGATAATATGTATAGGGCCATTACACTTTATTTGGTATGGAATGTAACTCATTATAAGGTAGGTAAATTAGTAAAAAGCTCTACGTTGGAAACTACAGATTTTGTAGGGGAAATCGTACAAATAAATATAGAAAGCAAGGCATTCATTGGTAGTTAATAGTGAATTTTTCTAATTATTAAAAATTTATAGTGAAGTGAATTGCATAATAAATTAGTGCTCTGAACTGCATTGAACTGCATATTAATTCATGATATAATTTTAACTACTCCGTGTTGTGGTTTTTGAAAAATGAACACAAAAATGAAATCAACATCATATCCGACATACCTTCAATAGTCAGTGACATATTATAGAAACATAAAGAGAGAAGTGAGTTAGAAAACCAAGGAGTATATAAAGTACGACTGTGGCCTGGTTTACACAGATCAAATGAACCACAAATATTAGATCCCATAAAGAAGCATACAAACGACGTCAACAAAAAGCTCAACAAATTCGTCATTGTACAACATCACGCACTAACAGGGCAGGGCATTCAATAGCACATGGAATTTCACAAACACTAGTCACAGAGACTCAATACAAAAGAATAATCACCTGGGAGGATAATTACCAATAGAAATCGACAACCGATATATCACTGAATAAACGAAACCGTGCCCAAAACATATAAATCTCTTGTAAACTTACATTACACCCATACAAAAAAAAAAACAACATCACAGCTTTACTAAAACTAATCAGAGAAGAAAATATCTAAGTCACGCGCCGCAACAGCGCTCACTGACAACTCAAATACTTTCAAGACCCGATAGTCAAAGTCACAACTCAAAGTCTTAAGGACGTCAGCTGTGAAACGTACGAAAGAAGGAAATGTCAAACACGCGAAGTACAATCCAGAAAACTAATAACATAACATTTAATTGTTACCGCAAAAATCTGAAAAGTTGTTACTGTATTCAGCTAGTATGTTTCTCTCAAATTATATTGTCGGATGAAATCTTTAACAAAATAATAAATTCCAATCCATTTATGTCCTACTTGCTTTTCGTGTTAGCGTAGTTTATAAATCATCATCTAACTAGGATATTCCCATTTATTGAAATAGGACACATTTCTTATGAAGGGAAAAGAATAAGAAAAAATCATTGAGTCATATAGTGCACTTCCCTATTGCGGATAGTAATATCGGGGAACTAAAAGATGTCTTATAAGTTTCCATTTGCCGAAATGGACTTGTTTTGTTGATCCAGAAAACGGATAGCAGCATTAGAAGATTGGCGCAATTTACTCGAATTTTGCTATCAATAAAGCCACTTAATGGAATCATGAGGCTACCAAATTTATGAGGTTTAAGTGTCAGTCTCGTATAGAAATATATGTTTCACATCAACACCCGATTAAAATTAATAGATTACATAATTTATTAGAAATGTAGCAAATTTTGTGCTGATACTGTTAGTGAAATTTAGAATAATAATTCTAGTAACAACAAAGCGTTTGAGTCAACAAACGACGCATAAGTTTCAAAACAAAAGGAGCTAATATTAAACAATCTGCTTTAATAAATATTATCCATAGTCGAAAACAATTGAATAAATATAAGTAACACTAAAACATAAATGACACATACATTCAAACTTTTAGAGACGGAATATCTAAATCTACAGTTATTATTGGTGCTTATTTTAAACTTGTCTTTAAAATTCGCTTTAGACAAACAAAATGCAATATTTTTTATGAAGACGCTTCAACCAAAAAGGCAATTTTATTTTTGAGTAAAGTCTACAACAAACTTTGCAGCACAAAACTACCTACCTTCATTCAACCTTGAACCGTGTAACGCTTCAAAAGTACTTCCCACGAGACTCAAAAATACCTGACAACTTTAGCACAAATATGTAACCAACTCACTCAAAAAAAATATTCCTCCAACTCAAATGAGTGAAAAAAGGACCCAAATGCCACATCTTTAATAACATGTATATCTTATTAATAACACAGTTGACTTCTTAATTTTAATTAACCTATTTAACAAAGTGCTCAAACTTATGATACTTATTGTCTAACATTGTTCAACTTAATGCTTGAAGTGGGATAATTATTAAAAGTTTCATGTGAATCTGTTAATTTATATTGTTAGAATAAAAAGGATTCTAAAAAGGATATAATTTAGTGGACAAGATCTGCATTGTCGCATCCTTTCATACGTCCCGAATCTAACCGTCCCATAATTGGATAATACGCAATAATGGAAGAAACATTTCTCGTAATTAGGGTTGTCCCTATTAAATCCTGATGAAGGCAGAACAGGCGAAAAGAGACAACGTGTAGTAAAGGAACATGGTGTACAGTAAACAGATTTGGTTGGTCTTAATTATAATTTCTTAATTAAAATGTCTGCTTTACTTATGACCTTATTTTATGGAATTTAATAGTAACATACCTAACTGCACATTTTTTAAATATAACAACATTATAGAGACTAATTACATGTTAATTAAAGACTAATTACATGTTAATTAGTAAATTAGTATTCAATTAAGCTCTTATTATTACATTAATAAATTTACTCTTGTTTAAATAAAAAGAATAGTACTTTTGCTGGAACCTTCTAAAACGAATTTGCTGTTATACAGTGTTTATTAGGGTACATGCCCCATACTTACAATACTCATCAATTGAAGAAAGAACGTTGTAAAAGGTGCTTCATTCCACCCTAGCGTTCAGACTATCTACTAATCTAGTGCTTCTTAAAATGCTGGGAAGCTGTTTAGGAGGCCATGACTTTTATTTTTGGAACCTGCGTTCCAACAAAGAATTTAAGGTGCCAATAGGTTATCGATTTGAGTTACAGGAAAGACGCGATATGAAACTACTGATCTAAGCCTCCGCTCAGTGTCCATGTCCTTATGTAGCATCTTACGTATACGACATTCTACACAGCGCTATTATTCTCACAAGTGACTCCTTACAATGAAACCGATTCTTCATAATTGCGTCATCACTAATTTTCGGTCTCTTGCGTTTTCTGTTTAGAGTTTACGGCAAAAACCAATTACAGTTCCTTTCTCCATTTTCTTCTTATTTATCACTATCTTCCAAACTTTGTAGAAATCGTATATTATTTTTTGTGCTCTTTCTAGTTTCCATTCAGACGACTGTTGTTATTGCGCTATTGTCCGTAAATTGTAGTACCGTTGTATGATTTTTGACTTCCAATTTGTTATCGGCTGTACAGCATCAGAGTAGACAAATGAATTTATAATAATCATTAATTAATTAAATCATGAGAACAAGGAAGCCTCGTGTATTCAAATGCAGTAGGTGGTTATGTAAAAGAAACAATGATGATCTAAATGGGTGCATTATGTACGTACATATTTAAATGACAATTATTCGCAGAAAAAATCAATATCTCAGAATTAGCACCTGACAGATTTGAGAGCTAGATTTTTTGTTTAGATACAGTTATATACATGCTTCCGCTTCGAGTTCAAAGATAGATATTTTGTACTTTTACATATATAGCAATTTCCAACAGACCCTTTTTATTGCCTTAACGAGCATTGTTATTTACTTTGAAAAAACGTTCAAGTTTTTGAGGTCTTAGCCATATACAGTTACCTACCACTACTTTCAGTACATAAGAAGTTTATGTACGCGAAAGCATTTGCTTATAAAAGGCTCAAAACTGCCTAATAGCAGCGAGACGCAATTCTAAATTGGTGGGTTTCATATCTTCTGTGAACATTTCGCGTTTTACGAAGTTACAATTCACAATAAAATGTCCAGACCTATCTTTTGGTAAGTGAGCGTTTATCGCGGCTCTAAGAGAGGTCTGTTCAAAGAAGCGTTAAAGTCAATATTAATTTAATTACTTTTAAAATTACCTTTCAAAATAAATCTACAAATCAAATCGACTTCTAAGTACTACTAACTACTAGGTCTAAGTACATCCTTACTCTTCAGCAGAATCTTACAATTTTCATATCATGCATTTATCTACATTTTTTCTCGTATTTTACACTTATTATTTTTTCAAGCATAAAAAGTAATGCTTCACGCCGCAAAATAAATATTTCAATTGCAATACATATTCACTACCCATAGCTTAATATTCTAATGCGCCGGATTTGAGAAAGATCAGCCCGACTAGATAAAATATTTAAATAGAGTTTTATGCAAGAGTATTCTATGTAGACGTAAAAACATCAACCTATTTCATATTGTGGCGCCCAATGTGGGGCATAAAAACCCGAAATGGGTTGCGTTAAAAATTTTGTTACCCAATGTGATAGTCCTATTATAAGTTTTGGTATATAGATAATATACATGTTGCACAGGATATATCGACGATCCCAAGGAATGCCACCAGTTAATCGCATCTGAACCTTTCTTTTTGATAATGGCGATTCTGCATACCTATTTCGTATTATTTTGTTACTCAATTCGAAACTGCTTTTGATGAATTCTAATCAGAATTTTAATTTTAAGTGGAATTTATCCCGTCATACACTGTTGTCGTTCTGTTCTACACCTGAAAGCACAGATTGTATAAGAAATCTTTTGTAATTGCAGTGCGGAACGAAAGTCACTTAACTTACGACTTGTTGGATGCTTGTTTCGGAAACTTAATTGTTGTTAGGGGATGTTATATTATAACGCGGCAAATTGTCCTCTTCCTAGTTAGTTTGATGTTATAAAGCTTGAGCATTAGATACTCACGACTAGTGTAAAAACTTAAAAATAATGAGATGCGATAAAATGTTTAGTGGTGTAAATAAGATTTTAAGAGGTGTACGGTCAATGGGCCAACTACTATAGATCCATTTATGATCAAAATATAGAAATAAACATTAGCTTTGATTATCCCTTATGCTAATTAAACAAATCTTAAATAAATGGTTTTACATAGAGAAGTATGCATGAAGCCAATTGCATCGATCGAGGTCACCTAATATAGTGGGAGAATACACAGGTACTCGAGCATGTTAATTAGGTACGAATTAATCGTGAACGAAAATATGCATATCGTAGTCTATATAGTTAGAGGGGAAACTGGAATGAATAAAAACGCCATACAATACACTTGAAGGAACTCTAAGATTTTGTAACGGCCGCCGAAGGCTATGCCCGTTAGTTCAGTGAAAATTATAATTATGAATTAGTTTGGGCTAAAAATATAATTTATTAAAATACAAGTCATGACCAAGTAAAGTTTTGAGAGTAAAGTCCACGATATCTATCAGTATTATTGGGCATAAATCTGGTAATTCTTTCAAGCGATATTTTTACAAATAATGTGAATAGAAATTTTTTAGTAACACGTTTAAGGTAATTTCAAATAAATATAACTGAACAAATAAGTTCATTGTGCGTCGACTACAGAAACAAGCGATAATTAAAGTGTGTGATGGTACAGCTACTGTTATGTAAGTACACTATATCTTTCGTCCAAGATACGGGATTGATTATTTATCAATCAATATTAATCATCAACTCTTTTCTTTTTAAAATAAATAATTCGTTGCAATAATTAAGATTAATATAGATTAAATATAATTGCCAAATTTTTTTTTTAAATACTAAACTTTTGACACCGAAATTATTAAATATTGTTTTCATATCACAGCTTGTTTTTAATAAGGAAATAAAAGTATACAATTAAAGGACTGATTACAGATGACGATATTATCAAAACAGCATACAATAGTTTCTTGCTATTGCTACGTTTTGAAAATGAATAAAGTTGAAGTTAATATTGATTGATAAATAATCAATCCCGTAATTTGTACAAAAAGTGAACTCCGTATATTAATCAACTTCTATAAAAGTTAATTTTTTTCAGATCAACTGATTCATTTTGATCTTTTTTGTACTAATTACGGGATTGATTATGTATCAATCAATATTAATCCTCAACTCAATTTTTTGAATAAATAAATAATTAGTTGCAATAATTAAGATTTATTTGGAATAATTATAACTGCCAAAATATTTTTATAATACTAAATTTTTGACACCGAAAATAAAAAATATTCTTTTCATAATAAAATAAAATATTCAAATCACTACTACCTTTTTTAATAAGGAAATAAAAGGATATAATTAACTGATTGATTCCAGATTACCTTATCAAAACAACAAGCAATACTTTCTTGCTATTGTCACGTATAAAATAGGGCGGAGGGTTGTTCTCCGACGTGACATGGGCGAGAGGGGATTTTCGCATGGGGTACGCATGTATCCCCTTCTCACACTTAAAGATTGGACCTCTTGTTACTTTACATGCTGTAATTTACCTACTACTAATAGAGTTATTATTATCAATACGGAAATTTCTAATTATAATCTCCAAGTTAGCCCCACATAATTTAGAATAAAACACTAGCCTGAACCATTGCTAAGATGGATGTACCTTCAAATTTAATCGTGCCTTTAGTGGCTGAATAGTTACTGGTAACGTAAACCCTTAGCGATGCCCGTTAGCCTCAATAATTCAGGCAGCAGAAATGAAACAGTTATTAAACTTAATTAAATTGTATTGGTCGTTTATAACTGAACAAATAACATGCAGTAAAATGAAATGTTCGTTCACTCACATAACCAAAATAAAATGGTCGACGCCATGAAACAAATATATAAATTACAAATATTATTTCTGCTCAATATTACTTAAATTACCGTCGGCCCATCACACACTAAAAATTATACTTTGCGTTTATAAGCGACACACTGTTATCTTAGTTAAGCCTTTGGATTTATTTTAAATTACCTTAATGAATAAACTAGTTACTTTTAATTTACTTAATTTGTAGAAATCATGGTCAAAGAATTATCTAATCTACTCTCAAAAATATTGATGCTCAATATCGCGTTATAATTGGCGAGTCGTACTTAAAATATTTACTTAATTGGTTCCCGGCACTTTCGTTTTATTTTCACTAAATTATATTTTTCATCGAATTTATTCATGATTTTTATTTTCACCAACTTCTCGACCTGAGTGTCTTGCGGCCGATGCCCTAATTTACTGTTCCTTGCCGCAACGGGTGTATTATTTTTATACATCCTGATCCCCCTTTCCATTATCAATATGCATATTTTACGTCATGATTAATTTATACCTAATTAACACAGACGCTTTGCACACCGGTATCCTTTCCCCTCTCTTAGGTAACCTTGGTCATTGCACTTTGACTTCATGCATAACTCTAGGTAAATTCGTTTTATTGAAGATTTAATTAATTAGGATTGGGTATAAATATCAATAGTATCCAATATTTAATTCTGTATTTTGATCATAATGGAATCTAAGGTAGTTGACCCAATGACTCTTTAATTTCTTTAAATCTAAATTACTCCGTTAAACATCCTGTTGTCTCTAATTATTTTAAAGTATTTACATTCTTTACGAGTATCTTTACGAGTTACTAATGTTAACTAAACGGAAACGTGGACAATTTCCCACGTTACACTATTTTTACGTTTTCATTTAGATGTGGAAAAATCTTTTAAAGCTGGCTGAGAATAATCAGTATTAGTTGACAAGTATAATTCATGTCAAAGGAATACTAAATTATGATATTAGAAGCAAGCCATTGTTATGGCACCCTATAATTTTAATCTCACTGTGAATCATATTCAGCATGAGTAGAATCATTTAATCAGATTATATTATCTCCTGGAAAGTACAGAAAGGGTGACGATATCTATATTGAACATCTAATTCATTGTACACAAATAAATTTCTGCAGTGTCACGTGACACACATTTAGCAGAAAACAGAATTTTCTTGTATACATTTCAATACATATGTAATATGATTAATTGATAGAGCTGATTTGGTATTTTAAATAAAATTCCATTTCCCCAAAATGATTGATTTTAATTAAGATTTACAAAAAGAACGAAACAAAACAAAGGAGCTTAAAACAAATATAAAAATTTTACAAATAAACTCATTTCTTTTTTCTTGTAGAATGTGGATATAAAATAGGTTGTGGCTCTATGCCTGGTAAAAATGAGCAATAGCTGAGAAAAAAATCATAACATTTTCACCATATCGTACTCTCGAAATGAAATTTTACAAAATGACAGCTGTCGGGTTTTGCATTTCTGTTCAAGCTGTGTTTAAAACTATATTAGGAAATACATTTCAGAAATATAAATTGGTTATATAAAATATACTTAAACCAAATTTAAATTCATGTTCAATAAAACTTCTGAATCAAATTTATCATAAGGATGCTCCCCAAGTTGATTAAAAAAATATTGTAAGTACAACTTTAAAATTATAAGATTCTGACAAACCAGGTTTGATGTACCATCTTAATGGTAAATATGTCAGTTTTCTTTGCGGTAAAGATATTCGTATTAGTATTACTAGATATTTGTATTGCAAGATATATTTGTTAGGGCTCGTAATAACTTAGGTTACAATCTTTTTTTCAAACTAAGTCATTATCTTACAATATTAATGCGTATGTAAATTCTTTATATCCCATGAACAATTCAATTTGGTTTTCCAAGTTTTGTAAATAAATTTTAATAAGCATTCTACGTTCGCAGAAAAACTTTAATGAAAATATTGCTAAACGTAGATCCATAAATTGATATAAGAGAATGTGAGTCGCGTTAGCTGCCTGCAGCACTGTTCCGAATTCTCAAACCTCATACGTATTCCGCGAGGCACGTATCCATCAATTAAGAACGTTTACGAGGACGCGTCGTGAGCCTCAGGCCGGCGCGTACAGATTTAGGTAATCCTCTGCGGAGCTGCTTGTTTCTATGTTTCAAACGAGGATCCAGACATTATTGAACAAAATCTTTATAATATTTCTTAACCATTTCTAATTTTCATGTACTAACACATTAGCACAAATAAATAATAGTTAAAACCCATTAAAAAGTTCATCACAGAAAAATGCGCTTTTCATCACAAGATTAGTATTTAGTTGAAGAAAAATGTGAAAATAATTTAAACTTCGAGAGATCCAAAGATCAAAATTTTGCCTGACAGAATTTAAATGCAAAAATGGGCAGATCAATTATGTCAACTTAAAATGTTGACATAATTGATCTAGCGCTTCAGGATTGATCTCAAATGATAACTAAATAATTGTTGCACAGGCATAAGGTAATTGTGTTTTGAAAAGGGAAAATGGGTAAAAAAGGGTCCAAAGTTGTACCTCCATAAAATCTCTTGTCCCACATTCAATAGTACATGGAACACCTGATGGAACACTCGGTTAAAAGTACACTCTTTTCTTTGTTTTGAAAAAAAAACTACTTATATTAATAAAAAAAGTACATTTTGATTTTTTTTTTTCAAATATAACTGAGAAAAATGATTGTGTATATTGCGGTGGGCAAAAATATTTTTATATTTCCACTGATAACCCTTAAAGGAAATGAAATAGTAAAATATACCTTAGGCTAGGTTTTAGAACTTTATGCACAGTATCTTTTCCCATATATCATCATTTTGAGAAAAATCTTCATTTTGGTTTTTTTTTTTGCAAAAAACTGGCATAGGTCCCAGAATGATGCATTAAATCATCCAGTAATATATTACATGGCAAAGATGCTATATCGAATCAGGTTTTTAAAATTAAATTTAAGCAAAGTCTTTAATCTTTAATATTTATTCATAAAAATCGCTATTTTACATCCAGAATTAAAATAATATGGTATGGAAAATTAATGATATACAACATCCATATGTGAAATTTGATCGCAAATGTTTCTTTGTTTATTGTAAAATATGTTGTACCTTTTATGACTTTGCAGTAAGATAAATCCTCCTAGCTTTCAATTACAAATTATTTTTTATATGTATTTGATTTCAGAACGCTTTAAAATTTCTCGTTCAGGCTCTTTTAGATTTGCATGTCAAGCCAAAGAAGTCATACTATCATGTAAGTAATTAAGATTTAATTATTTTTATAACATAAATGTATAACGATTCAACAGCATATTAACTAATTTATGATAATTTATACTTTTCTTATGGCTTTTTAAGTTATTGCATGGCTTTTAACTTATATATGGTTATACTGAATTAAATTGAAATTAATTCTTTTATTTGATTATGGCTATCCTGTTTAAATTGGAATTGGAAGCATTAGTGAATAATAAAATTATTATGTTCCGAATGATCCCGTATATAGTAGGGTGGGTTTAGTTTCGCAAACGCGGTATTAAATATACTTAGTTGGAAACTACCCTTCTATTTAAGTCACGCTAAAATCAACGTTACAATATTTCAAGTAAAACTCAAATGGGCTAGTTTAAGCATTGTGTGGAACCAATTCTCGGAAAGCAACGGTACGTGTTCATATATTTCTGAAACTGTATATATTTGTGCTTTAGAATGTCACAACTTAGGATAAGACTGTGCTGTGTGTGTGTATGTGTATGTGTCTCGATAATTGTGTACAGCTGTAACACTCGCAGACAAAGTTCAGCATATGCGGGGATAGTCCTTTGGGCAATACCTTGTTATCCGTTTTCTAGAGCAATATAAGAACAACACTGTACAAGGGTTTTTTGGATAAAACAACTTAAAAGGATAATAGATCACTGTTGTGCTGGAAGGTTTTCAGATAGATGTATGTTGCATCTAAATTAAATATCTAACGAACAGAATAGAAAATGTAAAATTTTATTACTTCAAATAACTTTATACAAACATAATTTAAATTAATTTAAAATTTGTTTCAATATTTTACATGCATATAGTAATGTTTTTTGAAGTTTTAACAATATAATAACTTTATTAGAGATTAAGAAAAGCTATATATTTAGAACATTTAAATGACATTATAAGCAAATTCAAAAATGATATTTCATGATTGCGAGGAACCTAACTGATTTAAAGTAATATATTCATCTTACGAAAAACTTACTGACCTACGCTCCATTTAAAAATAAGACTAGCGGACCCAGCAAACGTTGTTTTGCCCCCCATCTGGTCACCATATTTGCCAACGGTGCGAACAGGACTGCTATCCGCATTACTGTGGCCTGTGACCGCGGCTCTGCCGCGATCAGCGAAATGACCCAATAGCCAGGGCTTACGGCCGCGGCTTTGCCGCGACCAGAGACATGGTTTAGTTGCGCGGCCTGCGGCCACGGCTTCGTAGCGACCAGCGATATGCCTAACAAAGTTTCAAAAATATGTGTTCCCGTGTTCCTATATTCCCGTTTTCCCATATTTCCGTGTTCCCATATTCCAGTGTTCTCATATTCCCGTTGTTCCCATATTCACGTGTTCCCATATTCCCGTGCTCCCATATTCCCGTGTTCTCATATTCCCGTGTTCCCTTATTTCTGTGTTCCCCTATTCCCGTGTTCACATATTCCCATGCTCCCATATTCCCGTGCTCCCCTATTCCCGTGTTCCCATATTCCCGTGTTCCCTTATTCCTGTGTTCCCATATTCCCGTGTTCCCATATTCCCGTGCTCCCATATTCCCGTGTTCCCATATTCCCGTGTTCCCATATT
>WYDF02042110.1:0-12411 GCA_009867245.2 Adranes taylori | reverse complement strand
TTTATGCTTTTGTTGCTTTCTATTTCGATTGTGAATTGTATATGTTTGTCGATATTGTTAATATAATTAAGAAAGTTATGCGTTTGTCTTGTTGTTCCTTTCCATCAGACTAGTATGTCGTCTAGGCACCTGTACCAATATTTAATGGAATTTTTGTAAGGAGTTTCGAATATAACATTTTCTATGTGGTTCATGTAAATTTTGCTAAAAGCGGGGATAAAGGTGACCCCATTGGAAGTCCTGTCTTCTGTAGATAAAATTTATCGTTTATTGTAAAATAATTTTGTGATAAGCATAATGATACTAGGCAAACTATTTAGTTGATGATGACGGGATTTTTCCTTTCTTTTCTAGTTTTCGAACACCTTTGCCACAACTTCCTTATTTCTATTTCAGGTCAACTAACACCCACTTGCGCAGTGAAGCAAATACAACTAGACGTTACACAAGACCACAAACAAAATCAGCTCAACCCATTTAACCTAACGCCCTTGCAGGTTTGTAAAACAAATGCTATAGCACATATCCTTCCTGCAAGCTATTTGTTACCACAATATCTAAAATTTACCCACTCGGAACCAGGTTGAAGAGGATGATAAATCCTAATGCCTCCTTATTCAAATTCTCCAATCTCCTTATATGCATAATTCTAACGGGAGCGGAGTTGTAGTGGGTCAAATCTCACACTGTTGGATGCAGGGGGCATCCTTCGTTATTTCATGATTTCTTCAGTTCCACGCAAAAAAAATACCAACGATCGTTCCTGCTCAAGCATCAGAAGCAGATACAGAGAAAATAGCAACAGCTAGCTCGCCAAAAACAAGTTACCACTAGAGTCTTCATTTTCAATCTTCACTGATTGAGGTGGAATTAACATCTGAAGCATAATAATAGTAGGTAATAATAGTAGGTAACACGTAAGGTAATAATAGTTGTTGGTTCTACAATGATAGTTCTCAAACTACCACAGAAGTGTGTTTATTTGCAAGCTATGCTAATTGGAATTGGATTTAAGCATATAGTGTCTTAGCATCTATACTAGGGTGATTAAAACAATCAAAGTTTAATTTTTTCATTACGGCACAGTTTCATATCATTGAAATAGCTAAAAAATATACACTTATTTTTGTTTTGTTTTTGAAATAAATTAATTTTACTGGTCGCTACCATTCATAAATTTGAAAATTGGCGAGCGGACGGGACAATTTAATTTCCATGGTTATGAGTCTAAACGGTTGCAGATCAGTAATTTTGACTATTGAACGTCATGTGTTGAACGCATGACTTATATAGAGTGGTATATCATTCACCAATTCTTGAGGCAAGCGGAGTGTAAGTGTTATGTTATAGAGGCCGCAGAATTTATCCTAAGTGTCGCTACTTAGTATAGCCGTTTATTATAAGGGCTGTATTTGGTTAAATGACATTAGAATGTTGTTATTGACGCGTTTCAAATCAAACTTGTCACTGCAGTTACACAAGACCACCAACAACATCAGCTCACCCCATTTAACCAAACTCCCTCATCAGTTTTTGTAGGCTTCCCTTGGCTGTAAAGCAAATATCTTCACTGCAAGCTCTCAGCTTAGCACAATTTCTAAAAGTATTCCAGTCAATAGCAGTTCCAGGTTGAAGAGGATGGTAAATTCTTAAGCCTCTTGGAAATAAATTGTACGATCTCCCTAACTATACCATTCTAACGGGAGTGGAGTTTAAGTGCGGTACAAATCCCACACTGTTGGATGCAAAAAAAAAATACCTTCATCTAACATCGATTCAAACTAATTCTACATCAACATTTCAATTGAAGTTAGTTGCGTCCTGCGTATTAAACAAATGAAACAAACAAAAAACAGTTTCCGTAAACCTGTGTCTATGTTTTTCTTTAAGTTTCTCTCTCTGTTAGCTTTGAATGGTTGTTTCTTATTCGCTGTTTTCAGTTTGATGGTAATTACATTGTTCCTAATTAAGTAACATCAGCTATGACCTCTTGGACTTAAGACGTAAAGCCGCGTGCTGCTTTAAGAAAAATCTTTAGTTAGGTACACTGATGGTTGAAACAAAGTATTTATTAATTTTCTCATAAAATAAAAAAGAAACTAGTAAAAATTTTAAACCAGAAATGGAGGATGCTTAAGATTATGATTTTAACGAATTTAACTAAAGGACTTATTGAACGGTTATAGTGTAACGATAGAAATAGCTACGCGATTGAAATGCTAAAGACTTCAATGCCTAAAGGTTAGTAATTTAAAATTCAAACCGTTTTGCTTCATTCAATAAATCTCGTAAATTATTGAGACTCTACTGTATAGATCATAGTTAAACGTCACGTTTAATAAATAGACAAACGTTCCTATTAATTACCCATAAGTTTCTCAGGATGTACTTGTCCAAATTTATAAAATGTACGTCGCAACACGCTACACGAAATCCATTTCTTTCGTTGCCATTCTGCTGTGCAGTTAGAAAACAGCTTAGTCGTTACGCGCCGCAACACTTTGGGTCGATTCGGTATTAAAACCGCAATTCGAACTAGTAGCCAGCGAACATGTTTCGGAAAATGCTAGACTTTAAAAAGTAGGAGAGAAATAGACAGTAAACTATTTAGAAAAGGAGACATTGATATCCCCTTTCTGTGCAACAACACCCAGCTGCGTGAAGTCGCTGAATATTCACTTTGAACATGCTCTCTCAGTACATAATAAATTTCAAGTGAACAAGTACATTCGTTTTTAAATCGTTTAGCAAGTAGACAATTATAAGTGTGCAACATGAACAATGCAGCATCAATGTAAACATTAAATATTATTTTATTATTATATTTATTTCGATTATTGAGATTGAATAAATCAATTCATTTATTCCGATGTTCTATGTTCTAATTGGTATAAAATTGTATCGTTGGCATGAAAATCTATATTCATGTACAATAAATAATATGGGCCAATAAATTATGTTCATTATAAGAATAAATTCTCTCATATTATTTATGTGCTATTACTTAGGTATATATATGACTTGAATTTCGCTTGCCATGGTGACAACTTTGCGAATGTTTAAGTTATTAAGGGTCAGATCTTTGAATTCATAAGAGCACTATGTGAGGTACCATTTTAAATAGAATTACAAATGCTTTTAAAATGTCTAAAATATACAGGGTTTTTTGTATAAGTTTTTTGAAAAAAAAATATTGCTCAAAATCAGTTCAGTATATTCACTTGTTCGTATTGGTACAATTGAGGCTTCTCATAGATAGATACGCTCCCGGAGTTTCATCCAACTTACATAGGAATTGCGATATTTAGAGCAGAAAATTTTTTCAAGGTCAAATTACTCCGATACCAAGTCTTCCGTCTTTTTTAAACTCACTGAATCCTATAAATATTAAAGCAGCTTTCGATACAGGAAATTGAAAGAAATTACTGCGAATTTTTTCGAGAAAAAGGAACCGAAAACGTTTCAAAAATAAAACAGCCTGTGTATATGTTAAATTGTGATTTAAGAAAACAATGCTTCAAATAAAATCGAAGGGGCTTTAGGTGCACTATGAAACAAAGTTTTTCCAATGTCCTATCTTTTATAGTTTTTGAGATATATTGAAAAATATTATCAAATTTTGAACGTGGCAACGTCGCGTTCTGTAGAAGATAGAAACATCGGAATCCATTTCTTCGACGCACAATACGAGCCTTTATATGTGTGCAAAATTTCTGCCTCCTAGTACAAGAACTTAATTCTTTGTGAAAAGAAATTGTGCATTTCAGCCATATTGGATTTATAAAAAAAATTTTAAAATCACTTTTGCGGAACACTTATGTATACTGTGTAGGAAATTTCATGCAAATCGGTTCAATAGGTTAGGAGTCATTCTTGAACGTACAGCCATAGGTACGTACGTAGGTATGTAAGTACGTATGTACGTACCTATTTACGTACTTCGTATGTACTCTGTAAAAGCATCTTCTGTTCTTGAAGCCATTAACCCATGTGAAACGGACTTCTAGCCAAATATACAAACAATGCCGCAAATTTCTCCAACTCTGCCAATTTCAACAGTGACTCCCGGACGGACGTTTTCAACATTGAGCGCGACTTCAAAGCTACTCCAAATTAAAACAGGCATTCGACTGAAAGTGTAACAATATCTTGTAGAAATAAATTTCAGGAAAGAAACAACTATTCAAATTAAAAAAATATTAAAAAAGAATTTTTGAATAGCGCTATCCAGATTTCGATGTTTTACCTTCCTTATTCAAGCAATAAGTTTTAGCAATAAAATCCCTTAGTATTAGATATGTTCATATTATACAGGCAGAGTAAATACACATTAAACGCAGGCCCATGCGTGTATAACAGCGAGCGTAACATCAAACTTTGCTGCATATGGTTAGATACTGATGCGTCGCAACGAAACGCGTTCGTATATCCAAGAGAGGCTACGTTGAAATTCAATAACTGGCTATTCCAGTGCTGAGATTGCGTAATTTATCTATTTATTTTATGTCAAGTAACATGCTTTGTTTCGAATTAAATCATGTTGCCTTTGTCCAAATTTTATGAATTATAAAATTTGGAACTTAATTCCATTGAGTTTAAACATGAAACTAAAATGGAAGTTTAAAAATTAGATTGGTTTTTTATTTATAAAATTTTCTATTATCATAATTTTTCAAGTTGTTAATTCTCAACACGTAAAGATTCAATGAATCATTAAATTCAAAGTTTTTTTTGATGTCCAATAATTTTTGAATGTTCAACGAAATCAAACATGCTGTTGGCTCCTAACGTTAGCAAAATTGGCTTTTCGCCAGTAAGGTATTGCTTGAATAAGGAAAGTAAAACTTCAAAATCTGGATAGCTCTTCAAAACATTTTTGGAATAAAGGATTAATTGGAGATTGGAATCGTGAACAGGAATTGTCGATCTCAGTATTTTTTCAACAAACAGAACATGATTAAATCTCATTCCTTAAAAACTTGTTTACGTAAGTATATATAGTAGATCCCTACCATTAAAATTTTATAGCTACACGCATGTTTACCTTTACTGGTAACTGGTGAAGTATGCAACGATCGTAAAATAGAGGAGAATATGTTGGATTCCTCTTAATCAAATTTAATTAACAATTTCATAAATTCCGTTCCGTTTCATCTAGCCGAATATATCTATTTAAATGAATCCATTATTAAATTATTATAGAGCTTAAAATTAGAGATTCAAACATATATATATCTCAAAGCAGTAAAGAAGGTTCAACAAATGACGATCAGGACAGTTGAATAGCTAAGATTCCAATGAACCTTGATGTGGTCAAAAAAGCAACAATGGCAACATTATAAACTCGCGTATACCTATATGAAAACATGCAAAGCGCGTAAAGCTGACATACGCCTTCTTGTTGTATTGTATGTAACTAATAGATTTATAATAATGTTTATCAAAGATGATTAGGGTTACCAAACATTTATAATCTTCTATCGATAAAGCAATTAATCAAAAAAGCCCTTAATTGGCATAATTTTAATAAGAAAATTACATGAAATGTTTTCAATATTCTAAAACAAAAAAATCCCAACAACCATCCTCCAAAAAGGAATAAAAATTTCCCCCCTTACTTTATTTCATCCCCTCAATTGGCTTTCCTCTTCTTTTAGTTATCCCAATGTCTTTTATTCCTCCTCCCAAACCCTTATATTTCCCACGTAACACCTTTCGTCATCACTCCAATTAATGCACCAACCTTTCCTTGCCTCTTCCACATATCCTACATTTCTTCTCACTCTCATCTATTCAATACCTGTTTCCCATTTCCTCACTGCCACATCTAAATCGCACAATCATTTGCTGTGTTTTGCATGCTTGCATTTGCTGTCTGGTATCCCTCCTCCCCATTCATTATACTGAAATATGTCCTATTGTATCTCCCATTTTTCATTCTTTTCCATCTTTTATGCATCACAATATCATTCATTTTTATCTGTTTAGGGTTGCTAAAGATAGTTCAGCTGCTTACTAAACAGGAATTATAGGCTAATAGGTTATCACTTCCAGATTTAGAGTTTACGTTGGAATCTCTATCAGCAGCAACTTATTTGTCACATTCTGATTTGGCGCAATGTTTTTTCATTTGGGAATTTAAAAAAACATTGCTGAATCGTTAAAACTTCAGAATCATTACCTTGCAGTTTTATCTTATTGTTCGCTGTTGCTGAAAAGCTACTTGATTGCATGAATTAACCAAGAGCTAAGAACTAAGCAGTTAAGCTTTTTCAATTGTTAATATGTTAGTGGATAAGTCGTGGGATGATTATTCATGGAAGCAAGCTTCGATTCATGAAACCATTACTTTGTTTCGCACTTACCAAGTTGTTTATTCGCATACCGACTCTTGCGTGCTGCATGTCGAGTCTAGCGATGTCACAAATGGCGCGTCTTCAATATTACTGCGCGTTGCATGTCGAGTTTATAAATACCAGTGAAATTATTAAAATAGTTTACTTTCTAACGTAGCAAACTCGAAGAATGTCATTCAGCAGCATCAGCCAGAAGTCAGCGAACGCCCAAGCCGAGGCGACAACCAGTTACGCAATGCAGCGTTCACTACACGAGACAGCGCATTTGATAAACGATTTCATATATCATAAACTGATTTATTAGTTGCAGGTGCATTGAATAGCTTTGTTTCTCCTTCTACCTCACCACCTTCTACCTCACAACTTATTTCCTATAGATTGTTGGCTATCTTAACACGTACGACCTAATGAGCAGCTTAACCCTCTTCTATCGTCGCATCTGCTCGCAAGATCGTACTAGCCCTGCTTGGGCGCCAAAAATATATCGACCTGCGGCGAACGGCAGGTCGGTGAACCTAGAGCGGCAGGTCGGTTTAAGGTGAGACCGCACGGTTGTAACTGCTCTGTCTTCTACAGTCCTCAGTGGACTCACTGAGGACACGGGCAACTAAGTACATAAGTAGTCCAGAACTTCTTGTTCTTGTTAAGCAATAACAGATGGAGCAAATATTGAAGAATAGAGAATTGGATTTCATCATGTGTCTATTGTTGCTGGTTCCAAAGAAAAAAGGTTGAAAGATAATGAACAGACTTATAGGGTTGTTCCGGATTATTGCTTACTAAACAAGGAATTAGAGGTTGATAAGTTTCCACTTCAAGATTTAGAGAATCTCTATCAGGAGCAATTTATTTTTTTCATCTCCATTTAGCGCAATGTTGTTTTCAATGAGAATTAGACGAAGAATTGAGGCCCTGTACCGCTTTCACAACAGCATCAAATGCCTAGGTTACCTCAAGTATTATAGATATCGCCTAATACTTTTACGAAACTAATGATTTTTGCAATATCTGGATTAAATTGTACATCACGTTTGGTATACATGGACGATCTTGTTTGTTTTGGAAATATGTGACAAGCTTTCGCTCGCGACGCTACTAATGGAGAGTCTAGCGATGTCACAATTGACATTCCTCTAGACTAGAAATAAATGTCTGGAAATATAAATCTCAGGCGCCAGGTCAGTTTAACGTGAGACCGCATGCAGGAACTGCTCTTCGTTCCACGGCCCCAGTACAATCGCTGTATGCAAGGGCAACTAAGTACTACATAAGTAGTCCAGAAGATCGTGTTCTTGTGAGGAGCTGAAAAAGACTAATGGCTAATTAATGCGAGATTTGCTTTGACTTTAATTGTATTGACATTTAATTTTCTTTCTTTGTATCTATGAACACCAATATGAACACTAATATGAACACCTAATTTGTAAATAGTTAACGCTGTTCCATTTAACAAGCTTTTGGGAACGCTTCAGCTGTCAACAAGAGCTTCAACTTCTGGACTACTTACGTATTTAGATGCCCGTGTCATCAGGGAGTCAACTGAGGCCGTGTAACCAAGATCGATGCCTACATGCGGTCTCACGTGAAACTGACCTGGCGCCCGAGATTTAGTATTTAAGAAAATTTAATATGCAATCTAGAGTAATTTAGTAGATGCGCCATCTGTGACATCGCTATGAGGCGCCAGAGCAGGGATGTTGCGTTCTTGCCAGCAAAATACGAAGATTAAAGAGGATAAAGCTGCTCAGCATCTCGTAGGTGTTAAGATCGCCAACAACTTATAGGAAATAGGTTGATGGTGAGGTAGAAGGAGAAACAAAGCTATTCAATGCACCTGAAACTAATAAATCAGTATATGATATATGAAATCGCTTACCAAATGCGCTCGTACAGTGAGCGCTGTTGTGCGTAACTAGTTGTCGCCTAGGCTTGACTGCTCGCTGACCGCTGGCTGATGCTACTTGATGACATTCTTCAAGTTTGCAAAGTTAGAAAGTAAACTATTTTAATAATTTCACGGCTATTTATAAACCCAAGGCAGTTGGTCTGATTCTACTCTGTGTGATGGCATACTCTTAGCCAAAACATATAATTCTCTTCCCGTACGGTATTCACACATTACCGCGTGAGCAGCCAGCTAGACAGCGATAGCGACGAGCGAGCAGACACATCAATTATTATATCGGACGTGCTAGTAATTTAAACAACATAACTAAAATCCCTACTCCTAAAATGAACATAATAAAAAATATACCAGCAGTGACGTGTATACACATACATACACCACATGTATGATAGACAGCGCGAACGAGATTCCCATCTTCCTTATTATACCAGATATAGCGCATCAAAACCCCGCCTGGCCAAAAGTATCTTGCGTCTTAGATCTTTCTCTCTGCGAGCAATGATACCGTATGCCCAGCGACAGACAGTATGCAGCCAATGCGTTTAACTTTTTCAGATACGGATCGCATAATTATTATGAAGGCCCAGTACAAAGAATTTAAAGGATCATAATCAGAATTTGGTAAGAATTTTGTTTCAAGATTAAGGAAAGTGAATCTCAAATTGTATCCAGCAAAATGTAAGTTCCTAGGGAAGCAAATATTGGTTTTTTGAGAATGAAATTTCTAAAGATGGGATAAAGCTAGATCCATTAAAATTGGAGGCAATGGAAAAATAGCCAGTTTCTAGTTGATCAGCAGAAGCAAAAAGGTTTGTTGCATTTGCAAATTATTAACGGAAGTTTGTTCCAAATTTTGCAGCAATTTAGTCTCCTTTGAATAAGCTGTCTGAAAAAGGGGTTGTATTAATTACTCATCATCAAAAGATTCTCAATAGACGTATTCAATATTAAAAGAAGCGTTGTTATTAGATTATAAAGGTTTTAGTGAGGATAATGAGTTCACATTTACTATGGGTGCAAGTGGAGTTTCATTGGGAGCAGTTTTCTCAAATGGCAATGCAAAACCAGTTTCGTTAATAAGTCGTAGATCGAATAAACATTAAGTAAACTATTACACAATTGTTAAGGATTTGCCAGTAATTTGTTGGGAAGTATGAAAATTACATCCATATCTCTACGGTAGTAAATGTCATATAGACAAAGACTATTGATTGAGTTTTTTGGGATGACCAATCTGAGCTCAAGGAGTTATGTGTTAAGGATGCTAGTGCATATGTCCTTCCGAGAGCACAATCTAGAAAACAGGCCAGTTCATCGTTCGACCAGCAACCAATGCGAAAATTGTGAAAAAAATGGATTAGATAAAATCGATTTGAATTAGATAAAATCGAATTGAATTAGATAAATTCAGGAAATACGGAGAAAATTTGAATGTAAAATCTACTTGACGTGAGAAGAGAAATTTGTAGATTAGGCGTAGCTTCCTCTATGAAATGTTATAGCTAAGTAGGTCAGATGAAGCACCTATTTGAGATTAGAGAATTGGCATTTCGCCATGTGAACATGTGAGTAAAACATCCAACAATTGGGGTAAGAGGTGATCCATAAATATTCTTATATGATTACTATAAATAAGATATCTCATGGATGTAACGTGTGAAGTACGTCAAAGAATTATAACTTGTACATATTTAGATATTTATTTTGACATGGAATGGGATGACATATTGTGAACAAGATGAAAGAACATTATAAAAGAACAGATTGATATAGATATAAGAGTGAAGGAAGTCAAAAAAAAAGAAGAAAATAATATCAAAATATGAAGTGCAATGGGTTCTGAAGGAGTGCCTGGAAGATAAGGTGTGCAAGTTTCTGGAAGATAAGAGCACAACTGCATTGGCATTGGAATAAATGTTGATTAGAAGAATGAATGCACCAGATGAGTGGAAACAAAGGGAAGTGGTGCTAGTATATAAAAGAAAAGAGTTGAATGATATTGAAATCTATATGGTGACTGACTGTAATGAATGGGATGTATAGATTATATGCTAGAATAGTTAAAAGAAAAATATTTGTTATCAGAAACTCAGAGAGGATTCATTAGGGAAAATGCACTGCTGAGTGATGACAATACATAATGCAAAAAGAATTAGGTTTAGGGAGAAAGCTGTATTTTCTGTTATTAGACTTCAAATCTGTTGTTGATCAGATAAACTGGGTGAAATTATGGGATAGAATGGGAAGAAAGGGTTACCAAAAAGATTAAAGATATGTACAATGGAGCTGAAATAAGAGCAAGGGACAATGTGATACCCTGACGATATTATGTACATGGCAAATTATAGAGAAGATATGATATAGCTAGTAGACAGATATGTAAGAAACAAACGGCTTCAACTAAGTCTATCGCCGAATGTGAAGCACTATATGCAACCAACTATACAGAAATCTGCATTACCAATCCGCTTTTCAAATTTTGCACTATTTTATATATATAACCTCAAATGTGACAAATACATTCAACATGGCGAAAATATACGAGCAATTATCCCCCTAAACAGACCCCGAAGCAGACCATCGGTGTGCGAATATCATATTCAAATCGGAAATGGAATGCAGACATAATCGGTATCATAATATTGCCATTTTTTTGCCGAGCCTTACGTTGTTCAGTAAGTTCCAAGACAATTGACAACATTTTAATACGTTATATGGAAAAAGCATACACATCTTTGTTTGTCAGCTCCGGAGAATTATCCAATATTTTAAGATATTATTTGGAAAAGGTTAACAAGATGGTGAATGCGCTGGAAATAGTAAGCTATTCCACAATTGTGAAGGACTTGGGTCCACCAAAAAAGGAGGACCTAAGTCTGTTTTACTTTGTTACACTTTCTTTGCTTTTTTACACAATTAAAAAAAACAAAAATATTAGTATGTAAGGAAAGATGGAAAAGAAAGCAAAATTGTTTTGGATGCATGCAAGTGTTTTGGATGCATGGAGAAAGAATAGAGTATCCGAAAGAGTACAAATATTTAGGATACGTGCTGAACTACAAAGGCTCAAGCAAACAGCATACAAGGATAGTGGATACTAATAATAAAAGCTAAAGCTGCGATAGAACGAATGAGATGGGTATAGGAAGAGTGATTTGGTGAGTCAGAGAATATGAGATGAAAGATTATGGGGACATTTTAATGCATGATGCTGAAGTAGGGGCAGTGAGTGAGAGAAAAGATACAGAGCGGGGTGCAAATATGATGTATGAAAAGGATAATTGAGGCAGAGAAATCGACACCGGATAAAATTGTACTACAAGAGTTAAATAGCTATAAGGGTGGTATGGATGGGTTCAAGAAGATGGTTAGATGTGAGAGGAACGTGATGACGGAGCACAATGATAGTGTGGTTAAATGGGTGCACTTTGAAGCAATGAAAAAGATGATTGCAGGGGGAAGCATAAGTATTTTGTATTTGAGCATTTAGTTGGTAGCCTTATGTCACCTTTATTAGTGATACCACAACTTTAAGTTGGCAATGAAATAGAAGAAGATGAACAAGCGCAACATTCAATTGAAAAGGCTGTCTGCAAGCGTGTGTACGCGTGTGTGTGTGTATGTGCATTCCGTTCAATACAATCCTAATGAGGGAATGATTCTTGAACCCAGCCAGCCACTTGTAGAAATACACATATTGTTTGTGTATTCACAAAGCTTATATTATTTAACCATATCCATCGATACTCAATTCGTGCTAGACTTCTATAAAATATGATATTTGATTTACAAACTGACAAATAACAAGATACTAAAATGCATTAAACTTATATCCAAATATAAGAAATATTGTTGCGACTCTTCTGGGCTGAGCAGCAATTGATGCGTTTTAAGACGTTTCATTAGATGACATAATGCATTTTATGTTCTTATATGCAGCGGTGTAATTAGCAGGAAGCTAGCTGGTTTAATTCCGGTAACCAAAATCCTGACACCAAATTGGACACCTGTATCCGCGAGGAGTGGATGCTATAAACGGACGGTTGTGGTTTATTAAATTTGCAGGCTCGTCGCACAGGCGGGCTTATTATTGGATCGGTGCGTCGCCCTGGATACCTTGGCTCCTACATATCCTCTTCCCTCCCAATA
>WYDF02042099.1:0-12411 GCA_009867245.2 Adranes taylori | reverse complement strand
GCACTAAGTAGTAATATTCATTAGTTTTCGTTTTATCATTTAAAATTTGTTTATCAATTTCTTAATTGAAATTGGATGACCCTAATAGAGAACACATTCCAATCGCATTCCTTTCGATCGTCTTCTTTCAAAAATCGCACATAAGATGCAGTTGATAGGAGCATCGTTTCAATGTAAAACAATTAAAGTTGCCATGAAAAAATCAATGCGATATATAGATATGTGAAGAAAAATGTACCAGTAAAAAATACGGTAATGTCAATCATATAATAGACATATAAAACAAGACGACCAAATTGCTTCTCATGAGTAAATAGGATCAATAGAGTTAAATATAGATAGAAAATTTTTATGTAACGAGACCCCCAAAATTTGTTCCTCTTGGTGATACGAAATTATAGTCAAGAGGGAACTGTGAAAATCGCTTAGGCGAGTAAAGATTAGAGCTTCTATGAAAAAGGTATCATGAATTTATTTTAAAATGGCGAGAAATTGTAGAAGAAAACGTTGCATATTTGATTCAAATGCAACAATCCCAATTTCGGAAATGCATTGTTAAAAAAATTTTAAACGTTCCGATTTCATTAAAATTAATTTATTAGTCAGCTCTGTTCCTATTAAATAATCAAATATTATGTCACATATTTTATTCAACAAATTTTATCTAATGTGTGTGAGTGTTAGGTATTAACTACATGATATTTAGATAACTAAACCTTTCTCAATACTAAATATAGTATACAAGAAATTGATTATAACTTATGGAATCCATATCCGTAGAATACAAAATCTTAATAAAAAACCCTAAATTACGACGGTGTCTATGACATTTAGTGATAAAACATAAGAGTAACATAATACCGTAACAGTAACTACATGATTTTATGAATTTATGTTTACTAATTTCCATACGATGTATTTGTACGATAGAAAACGATACACAAAGGAATAGGAAGTATATTTTGATATTTTTGCTTTTTTATAAATATTCCTCTACGAAATATCTAATTGCAGTTATTGTATATCTCGTTGTATGAAGGAAAATTTGCTCCTCTATTGTTTTAAAGTCAATTGAAATAATATTAACTTGACAATACGCTTTTGTTTTCATTGCAGAGTTGATAAGATCAGACATTTTATTCAATTCTCAATTGTTTATCTTTGCATCAAATACTTTATTATACCATTTGTGAAAGAACAAAGAAAACTTTTATTATATTTTCATTAAAACAAAATGAAACATAGAATAAATGTTAGAAATGTTAAGCATATCTTATTGTTTTAGGCACATTTAAGATTGCAGTGCATTAAAAATGCTCCGGTAAAAAGGCTCCTGGCATTCAAAGAATTCGACCGAGAATCGGAGTACAAGATCGAAGCTTGGATGTCAAGTTCTACAAGTCGGGGACGCTAAGTAATAATCAACTATGAAATTGAAGCGAATCAACAATAGTTGTCAATTCACAAATTCATCAGAGTAACCAACCAAATAAATAACATTATTCTCCATCATAACAATGCCCAGTTTTGACATCGCACATCTAGCAATTGATTAGTTACAGAACACCATCAAATGAATGTTCCAAATTCATCTGATTTATCATCAAAAAGCTGTTGAAGCCTTTAAAACTAGAAAATTGGTTCGAACGCATGCAAACAGGTAGGATTTTTAAAGCTATAAAACGATTTGTACAAAAAAAAAATTCTCTTTCATTATTTATGCAATTACTTGGAAATAATTGAAAATAATTGCGAGTTTATTGTCTAATTATTTGGATACCGAACTCACGCATAAAAGAACCTAATTATTTTAGTTATAAATAATATATGTATAATAAGTTTATCGGCTAAATTATTTAGAAACCAACTCGCGAATTATTTCCAATACTCGTTTGTTGTATAATTAGTTAGGGAATTCCCATTACGTAAAAAGTAAAATACAATATAATATTACTGCTAATTGAAAAAAAATAAGTTTAATAGCAATTAACCATAATACTTTAACTAGTTCAGTTTCCAAATAGCTTCCCTGCGAAATTTATACAAGAATTATTAGTATCTAATTTGAAGTTGTTAATTGTATCTAAGGTACGAACGATATAATGTAGCGTGTCTTCCATAGTTAGTTGAATGGAATGGAATAAGAAATCGATTGTGGAACCTCATATTTCTTTGAGGAACATTAAAACTAATAAAAGATAACAATTCTGCGCAATCAATTTTCCTATTCAAGACACCATGGACAAAGCTTACATCGAGTACATTCCTGTGTATGACTAACAATGGTATGCTCAAATAATGTCTTATATCATAGATTCCCAAACTGTTTTGAGCCGGTGCTCAATTTTAGAGTGAATATTTAAAGTTAACCCACTTCACGTGGGTTAACTATATTAGTAGTTATTAGATATTGAAAAACAAATTTTCTTTTAGTAGTTTGCTTTTATTGCTGATAATGTAATAAAATATATAAAACAAAACAAAAATGTAAAATTATGTATATCTATATAATAAAAATCTAACTCCGTTTTGTCGTTGAAGCCGTTTTCTGGACAAACCGTTAGAGCTACAGCGACCAAATTCACATCAAACATTCGTTATAAGATGGTTTATAGATATAGAAATCCGGGAAAATGGGAATACGGGAAGATAGGGCATATGGGAATACATATTCAGATCATATTCAGGCAGTATTCAGAACATATATTCGTCATAAGACGGTAATGGCTTTTGAACACGGGAAAGCGGAAATACGAGAATACAGGAACATGGGAATACGGGAACACGAGAATACATGAACAGATACATATTCTCAGACCATATATTCGAAATAACACGTGAATGGTTTTTCAACATTGGAATGCGTGACTAGGCCATGGTAGTGCGGACAGCAGACTGCGGCAATTATACCATACCATGCTGTTGGCCGCGACAAAGTCACGGCACTGCAACCATACTGCTGCCGTGGCAGAGTCGCGGCAATGAAATAATACCGCTAGCGCGCGGCAATTATGCGGACAATGGTGTGGAAAATTTGTACTTGGTAGCTCTGAATATATGGTCCAAGTAAGCCGCTTTTCTTCTTTAAATGATTTGCAACAGTTTTCTCTCTGTCCCCATACGTCTTAAGACTTCAGCGCTGGTTATATCATCTGTCCAAGAGATTTTTAATAGGTTTCTAAACAGTCACATTTGAAACGCCTCCAGTCGTTCAGAAGGTCCAAGTCTCCACACCATAGAGCAGAAATGAGTACACGTTATCTTTTATAAAACGATAACGTAAGCGCAGACTAAGGCTTTCATTACTCAATAGGGTTCGCATATTTGTAAATGCTATTCTAGCTTATTCAATCCTGCTCCGTATCTCTGCGTCTGGATCCAGGTCTTGAGTTATTGAGCTGCCGAGATACCTTAATTAAGAAACCTGTTGAATATGTTTTCCATTCACAGATATGTTCAAATGTCTAGTCCGTGCTTCGCTTGCCATCATAGTTTACGTTTTTTCTACGCTGATTTTTAAACGAAGTCGTTCTCCGTCAGCTAATATTCTGTCGATAAATCATTGCAGTGACTCCTGGCTTTCACCAATGATAACCGTGTCATCTGTATAATGAAGGTTGTTGACAGGATGAACATTAAGTTTTATACCGTCGTCCGTGTCATTTAGGACACACTCAAAAGCCGACTCTGAATACAAATTAAGGAGCAGTGGCGATAAGACGCATTCTTGCCATATACCTTTTTCAATCGGAAAACTTTCTGTTATTTCGTTACCTGTATTCACCAATGCTGTTTGATTTATATATATTTTTTTTATGAAAGCGAGATATTTATCATCCACCATTCTCTCTTGTAGAAGCCCTATAAATTCTGGATGGTTGACTGTTAAAGGCTTCAGGTAATCTATGAAGCATAGGTAGCATAGGTTATGAAGTAGTACGCTTAGACTAAAGAGTGCTTCTCGTCTACCATACCCCTGTCTGAATCCAAACTGTGATGGGCCAATTTCTTTTTAGCATGTGTATATATTCTCCTGCGGATTATTTTCATGAAGAGCTTTAGACCTGGCTCATTAAGCTGATTAATCGAAACTGATCGCAGGGACAAGAATTTTGCTCTTTTGGAATAGGCACAAAGATTGAGTGAAGCCAGTTTTACGGAATTTGACCTGACTCGTATATATTGTTGAATAGTTGCACTAAAACTTCTATATTTTCATCGTCTAGCAACCTAATTGATTCCATATATACATCATCTGGCCTTGCTGTTTTTCCTTGCTTTCCTTATTTTATTATATTTCGGACTTCCGATCCCACTATTTTAGGGGCTATTTATAAAAGTTCTTTGATTGATTTCAGTAAATAGTCGCTGGGTATGCTCTTTCCAGTGATTTAAGAGATCATTAGGATCAACGATGACATTATTATTATCATTGGTGATATTGTTTATTATATATGGTATTGTTCGACCTGTGGTTTGCTGTACCATTTTGTGGATATTGAAATGGTCAAGCTTTCTTCCATTTCCTCTATTTCTGTACACCTTTCTTGCAACCACTATTTCTTAACTTAAAGTATCTCTCTACTGATTTGTTTATTAATCTCTGTGTAATTGTTTTCATCTACGTTTTTATATGTGCTACGATCAGCCATTAGCAACAATATCTCGTCAGTCATCCATTGCTTCTTCTTATTACTAGGTGATCCAATTATATCGTTTGTGTTGTTGACAATCGCATTTCTTAAACTGTTCCAGGTAACACTGACATCGGCTAGATGATCAGGTGAGTTCTTCATTTATTTTTTCCCTTGCCTTTGTTCGAACCCCTCCTTCTTTAAGTTATTTCTATCGTATCAGTTTCTTCAATCTTATTTTTAGTGTTCCCTATACTGGATTGTGATCTGAGCCGACGTCAATATCATGGCATGTTTTAACTCCATGCGACCCATTTCTATATCGTTGTCTAATAAGTAAAAAGTCTATTTGGTTTCTCACGATGTGATCTGGTTTATGTAGTAGAGATTTCCAGGTGTATAGCCTTCTTGGGGGGAGCTTAAACAATATGTTTGCGAGAATAAATTTTAGTCCTGGCAAAATTGTACTAAAGCATCGTCTGTTTCGTTACGGTCCCCCAAGCCAAAATCGCCGATTACGTTTTTTACTCGTCTCTGGCTAATCTTTGCATTAAAGTCGCCCATTTCAAATCAGAACTTGGTTCGTCTTGATCAAATTCAGCAGCTCTTTAATCTCTTTGTAAAGCTGTGCTATTTCGTTGTCCGGTCTGTCTGTTGTTGGAGCATAAATCTGTATGATATCAAGATCCTTGGGATCAGCTTTTAATTGTAGAAGGGCAGTCCTATCTCCATAAGGCACAAAGTTCTTTACAGTGTTGCTGAGTTTTCTTTGTACTATGAATTGAAATTAATTTCTCGTTATTTAGTCCATTTCCGTTAACAATAATCTTAAATCATTGCGTTCTACAATTGCTAATCTGTTTCTCTGTTTGATTAATAACCTGATGACTACACCAAATCCTCTTTCAGCTATATATAATTTCGGGAATGCAATAAAATAAAATAGATACTGCAGAAAAATTTAATAATTCTATTAACTCTTCCTGCAATGTTATTTACACTGTCTCTAAATTTGAGGACGGGTCTAGGACCCAATCTACAATGGTCATATTAATTAAATCTTTAAATCTATTTGCAAAATCCTCCTTCAATGCATCCAGATGTTGGCTATAAACTAGTGAATCGTTATAAGGTGTTATCGTTATCAGCTTCCAAATCTCACTGAAGAAAGATTTGGAAGCTGAAAAAATCATCGTCAACCCAAATTTTGTTTGTACACATTGAGTTTTGACATAAATGTAAAAAATAATAGCTTTGACTTTGTTCATATTTAAATCATTTCCTTGGAGTTTCCAGCGAACTTCAGTATGTAATAACAAGCGCTTAAAAATTTCGTCGTTTTCATCAGACAACTTTTGAAATAATCTGTTATTAAGAGGTCTGCCTCTAATTTTGTTGACTGCTGTAATTACGTACGAACTGAATTATGGAGACGACTACTCAGATTATTTGCAACTAAATGCTGTCTGTGAATCACACAGTGAACGGCAACAGTAGTTGGTACTGCTGTTTTTAAATATGAACTAAATCTACGGTAGCGTTCAACCATTGCTGGAATTCCATCGAAAATGTTATTCACAAATAGTAGTTCTTCACATGTTTTATCTTCTTCTATAAAGCGAATCTAGTCCCAAAGTAAAGATGTATTTTGTCTTAAAGTCGACTCGTCGCGCTCCAAATAAAATTTGGTACTTTTCAAAAAATTTGTTAAAGAATTCTCCACATCCTCAGACATTTTGTCAATTCATCTCTGTACAGTGTCATTACTTAATGGAATTTATTTATAATATCCGACGATGGCTTGTGCATCATTGTACGCAGAACCTCTCACTGCTCGAGATATAAATTCTTCTCCAATAATATGCAGTTTCCTGATTTAGCAATAAGAAAGGAAATGTTGTATGAAGCACATCATCCATAAGTTTTTGTTTTGATAAAGCCGTAAACATATTTGGCACTGTTAGGCGCCTGCAATATTAGTACAATATTGGCGTCTGCAATATTTTTATCTTTTTTGTCACGATGAATTCTGCTCAAATGTTCTGGTCATGGCAAAGGTTTCATAGATTAATTTGAGAACACTTTATTGCAAATTAAGGACAATGGAAGCATTGTGGTGAGTTACAGTGAAAAGTTTGTGAACCAGGAAGCGGCAGCTGGTCTTCAACGCCCCCGCCCAATTATGACTGGCTCACAAAATTCCCTCCATAAACATCTCAGCACCCGATATCACTCACTTTAGGAACCCATGTATTACATGATCGTATTCGTGATGAGTGCAATCAATATTTGTCCTGTAGCCACTTCAAGAAAACATTCTCAGCACGTGCCATTTTTAATTCATACTATTCATAACGAGATGACCAGATTAAGCAAGCATATTCCAGATTAGATCTGAATAGAGCATTATAGAAAAGTTTGACAGAGTAAAGACTTAAATTATGACTATTTCTTAAAATAAAATATAAAAACTTTCTGGATTTAATAGCTATACTGATATGTTTACTAATCTCGAGTCAAAAATGACTCATAGATCTTTAATGGTCTGCTTATTTTCTGTAGCTTGATCAAGTATTTTATATTTGTATATCAGGACATTAGAATTGCTTTTAGAAAATTAAGTATGATAACACTTATTAATATTTAACTATAACTTGTTGGCAGCTGACCATTTGACAAAATAGTTTAAATCAGATTGTAATTTAAGCCTATCGTCATTAGTTTCGATTTCGAGAAATATTTTTAGGTCGTTCGCGAATGCCAAAAATTTAGAATGAGTAGAACGAAAATATATAAAAATAATATAGAGTAAAGTTTTGGAGAATGCCACCATGTGTTTTTCACGTGGTCTCACATAGGTGGAAAATATATAGGTAAATAAGATAGAAAATTAGCCAGTTGACGGAAAGAGGCTACAGTATAGCCCCTTGAGTAAATGGAATATATAGAGTTAAAAAAAACAAATAAGATTTGTCTGTATACTGCAAGAGGAGCATTCTGATGGTCATGGGTTAGATGATAGTTAGAACGACATCATTAATGAATAAATTAAAGAGAATTTGCGAACAGTCAATGCCTTGCGGAACACTATAGTTAACATTAACTATGCGCACAATTCAAAATTACTAATTCGGACTGAATGAGTACGATTGCTTAAAACCCTTTGCCATCAGTTTATAAAATATTTGTGAAAACCTATGTTTCCATTTTTTAACTTTCATATATGATATACGCAAAAATACGTATAGCTGTAGGAAAGCTATAGGATTCAGGTTTTGACAATTCTATTTCACCTTAGTACGACTCTTCTATTCACATCAGTGCAAACCATTTATACGTAATTCAAAGAGGAGACTCCAAGGAACAATTTACCATAAAAAGAAATGTTTCAAAATAATTTTCTCTAGCTCAAAAATTTAAAAGAAGTCGTATTTCGTATTCTTTAATATTTAAGGGATTAAGCGAGTTTTAAAAAAAGGGACGACTTAGTATCGGGTTAATTAATTTGTCCTTGAAAAGAAATTATGCCCTAAATATCCCGGTTGCTATGAAAGTTGGGAAAATTAAACTCTGGGAATATATGTATGTCTAAGAAGCCTCAATTGTACAAATACGAACAACTGAATATACTGAACCGATTTTGAGCAATAATTTTTTTTCCAAAAAACGTTTTAGTAACAGCATCATATTTTTATACATTTCGATAGCCCTTGTAATTTTATTTAAAATGATACCTTACATGATATGTCTAACTCTTATTATTTCAAAGATATGACCCTCAACAACTTAAAATTTCGCAACTTGTCGCCATTGCAACCGACATTCAACAATCATATTATATACATGTAAGGCCTAAATAATAACATATATTTTGCTGGAAATTGCAGAATTGCTGGAAAAAATATTTTACGTTGTATCAAACCTATAAGACATATGTGCTTTTGCAATTTAATAAATGTTGTTATCAGTGGCGGGTGCACATTATAATTTTGAGACGGGTTCAATATGATCATTTGATTCAGAAATTCAGTTTTAAAACTAGAACACTGAAATTTTGATCGCATATAGTATCTTGTATTATGCGTCGAAAGAAATTAGTATCATGCCTGAAACTTGTGTAGAATGCGACGTTGTCACGTTTAACATTTTATAAACTCTTCGATATACCTGAGGAACTATAAAAGATAGAATAGTTGAATAAACTTTATTATATGAGCTACCAAAAGCTCGTGCAATTTTATTTGAAACTTTTTTTTGTAAATTCAGAATTTAACGTATTTACAGAGTATTTTTATTTTGTAAAATTTGCGACCAATTTTCTCGAAAACGGCTATTGTACTACATTAAATATCTTAGTTCCTATGAAAGCTAAAAAATAAAACTTCGGGAGCATGTGTAAGATGGAGCATGCGGATTTCAATTTTGCGCGAAGCGGGCGCGAGAAAAAGTGACTCCAAAACGGCAGTGGGGAAAATGTACCTCAGAAACGCTCAGAAACGTCAGAAACATAAGCAAATATGAGGATCAGAGAATTAATGGTGAAGCGATTTCATGCATAGACGAATTCAGAAGGCTAAGGAATTAGAAATTAGTCGAAAAGAGAGTCAATAGCGGTTGTAGGGCATGGCAATTCAGCGCCGTAGGGAACTACTAGAAAAATATGAGCCATGACGGGCGTAGGCCGCGGCAGAGTGGACAGCTCCGAAGGCAAATATGGGGAGGCTTTTTTCCTCTGGGTATTTTTTCGGTCACCATCCTAAACAAGCGCCTGTTTGGTGTGCATTATGGTCAGGAGGTCTAATTGGACCCTATTTCTTTGAAAATGCCGCTGGTGAAGCTGTATCTGTGAATGGAGTTTGATATTGTAAGATGTTAATAGAAGTTTTGTGGCCTAAATTGAATAATATTGATCTGGAGGGTATGTGGTTTCAACAAAGCGGCGCAACATGCCACACAGCCACTGACACAATTGACTTATTGCATACCAAATTTCCTGGACGTGCTATCAGCAAAAACGGTGATGTTAATTGACAACCAAGATCATGGGATTTGGAATCGATGGAATATTTTTTCTGGAGTTAGAGGAAAAGTCAGGTTTATAAAAACAATTCACAATCGATTCCTAAATTAAAGGATGAAATTATTCGTGCCATTGGTGAGATAGACCCACAGTTATGCCAAAATTTTAACAAAAGAGTAGGCGCATGTGAAGCTAGAATAGGTAGTCATTTGACAGATATTGTTTTTCGTGTTTAAATGTCTTACATTATACTTTATTTACAAATAAAACGTATTTTGAAATCAGCGCAAATTGTGTTTTATTCAAGAATTAAAAAAAACCGCTCAATTTGAAAAAATCTTAGTCTTAGTCGAAGACTTTTTCGTACACCTACTTTTTCATCCTTCATGTGTCTTTTTCTCAACGTTATTTTCGATGATTGAGTCCCACAGTCTTACGGAATCATGAACCTTACTAGAACCTGTAAAAAAATTCAATTGAGGAACAACACAGTTCAAAGACGCATTGATCAAATGAGTTATAATATTGAAAGCTTTTTGTTTAATTATTGAAAGTATATTGAAAGCTGTTTGCGAAGCGGTGTGAAGAAAATGACTCGAGAACTTTCATACTCAAGTATGCTTGATGTCTAAAGCCTTATGTTTGATAAGATCTTTTACACGTTTGGAGATAGTTTTGGAGTATTTGTATGATAAAGATCCAATTAAAACAAATCATTAAGTGGAGACCACATATTGCTTATTTAATAGATTTGTTCACTAAATTTAATGAGGTTAACTTGCAGTTACATGGTGACGGTACAACTTTACCAAAAACATCATTTCCGCTTTTCTTATCATAATTAAACTAATAAAGTAAAATATTGGACGATGCGAATTTTCTCAATTTGCGCCAAGATCGACAAACTGCCAGGATGATATTTCAACCTAGGTTCAACATTTAAATGGATGTTTTGACTATGAAAATACTACGGTGGATTATCGATCCATTCGGTCACGTTGAAGAAAAGGATGTTATATTACAAGAACACTTTGGATTAACCACTAACGACACAACCATTTGTGTCAGCTGTGAAAAATACATTTGAAGTTGATGAATTTGTAACATTTCAAGATTTATGCAAAACAGAAAACAATTGCATGTGGTCAATGAGACAAAAAAGTTTGTGGACCTCTAGTTTAGACCTTAATTGCTTTGGCTATTAAGGGTTCCAACATCATATTATTACAAAATTCTAAATGTAATAAAACGATTAGGTCGAATGAAAATACCAATTGCAAAAAATTGCAGTGCTACCGATTTATAGAAAGGAAGCCCATATTTAGTGGCACCCATAGCCCCATGTTCACCAGCACACCCTCACTACAGCTCTGTGGAGTTATGCTCCATTATTACGTTTCTATAGCTACATTATTGAAACAATGTAAGACTAGGCATTTTTTATTTCTAAGAATAAATGAAACGAATTTCTAAAATTAATGGGTCGTATTTATTCTAATCAAATGGAACATTTATGTCCCATAACGATATTTCTTGCTATATCTATATACTTTTTTCAGTTTATCAACTGATTGAAAAAAGAAATACTCATGAAAACAAATTTAAATTAAATCGTATTGAACGGATTAGATTTCAATTGTTTTTATTATCGACATTTGCGAGAGAAAAATGTTTATTTAATAAATGAAATATAAAAATCTAAATAATTAATATTATTTTATATAGTAGCAATATTAACTTACATTTCCTTTGTTATCCTAAAGATTCTTGGTATTAAATAAATATCCAATAATAAAACACTTAAATCAATTTACGCATTCCGTGTCAATGTTTTATTAAAAGAATTTAAAAATATCATAATTATAAATTTATTAAACCACTGCTACTTTTAAAATAAATTAAAATCACTAACAATTAAGACACACTTTATGGCGCTTATAATGCTAAGAACATGTATACAAAATAATTATTATTTTGTTTGAATCCTCGAGTTGTCCTTAGTAACAAATACTAATCAAGTACACAGCACTATCACCATAACAAAAGCCAATCGCAAAACCCTTATACGATAAATAAGAACAAAACACAATAATATTGTCCCCTCTGAAGCAATACCTTATCACTTGTTTATTATTTTAATAAAACGTAGCTTTCACGTATTTTGGTGCCTTATTATATTGGTAAAAAATGTAAATTCGTTAAAACGGCAAAAATAATATATAAACGTGCAAGAAAACAACGTATGATCGCGATATAAAAGAAAACATCAGCGTAGCGTTTCCATGCATTCATACGTTCAACAATCGAATAACGCTTATTGGGTTTGTTTCGCGCTTGTTTCTACTGGCGTTGAGCTGCTAACCCAACCAGTACCATGTGTTGCGCTTTAGTGTTAGCGCGCATGGGAGTTTTTTTTCCAAGCATCAGGGAAGTTTTTCCTATTTCATAACAATTACGTTTGTAAAGGTAAACAGGTTTGATTAAATTAATACATACTTACTCCCTTCAATGCACGCAACTATCAAGTAGCTGTAGTATTAATAATTTTGATTTAAATTAAATAATGATTTTACGAGAAAGCCAAATACCCAAACGCTGTAAAACCACAGATCTCCTACTAAGTCCAAAGAACAAGAGTTCAACAACTGAGCTCCAAACTAAATACAGGACAATATCATCATCATCATCATCATCATCATCATCATCTAGCCCCTCTGCGTCCACTGTTGAACATAGGCCTCCCCTTCTTCTGCCCAC
>WYDF02042088.1:0-12411 GCA_009867245.2 Adranes taylori | reverse complement strand
AAAAAAATCCAGGGGGCGCTGGGTAATATTTTTTCTGGAAAGGGGGCGATAGGTCAAATAAGTTTGGGAATCACTGTGCTAGAGGAACAACTGCATTAGTAGTAGCAGCCAAGTCAGGTACATAGGAGGTCTCTTCGTCGGATCATTTTCTGCACCGGTATAAATTGCAAATTTATACGCGTCTCAAATCCACAAGAACAAATAACTTATAGCACCATTTGTGCGGTTAGAGGGGCATGTAATTCTTTTGATGCTGGCGGACTTTGGTAGCACAAATCTGTTCATCTACAGATAACTTCTTCTCCATAGGAATAGATAAAATATGCTTGAAAGGATATCAATAGCCGGTTGAAATTTTAGTAATTTTTCGCTTTTTTCCAACGTGTTGTTATCGAAATGACGTTGTCTTCAAATGAATTTCTAGACGTAGTGCCTTTTACAATTTGAAAATCAACTGGTTCCTGGAATAGCAGCCTCATTGTTGGTAAAGGACACACTGATGTGAAATACAATTTCCCAAATATGTCCTTAACTCATTCTTACAACACGAAAATGGTTTCGATGGATTTTTGTAACACTATATCTAATAGTTTCTTCAAAAATTGATTCCATCAAGACATAGCTAAAGAACTATTTAAAAACTGGTATGGGTTTCCAGCCACTTGATAGAACTGGGTGAATTTCAATTTCCCATAAAAGCTGATTTCCCATTTCCCATTACTCCAATTTCCCAATGAAGGAATAATGAAGGTCCGATTTTCCTCTTCAAGTGAATGCTGACACGTAGAAGTCTCTGTTGAATTTGAATTGCCGACAGCATGGTGGTCAATAATGAGGTTGCTGTTTTATGGAGCATACAGAATAAAAAGTACTTCAAATTATGTTCTTAAACATCCATATTTTCTAGGTCCATATCAATATAATCGAGATTAACAATGGCATCGTCTACAATGGCGGTTGGCCTCCCTCTTCTTCTCGCACTGACCACCTCGTTTTCTCATCGATGATGTAGGTTTTTGCAAGGCATGGTTAAGAAAAGTTTAAGATTTGAGTAAGCAGAAATAAATGTGAAGATAGAAAGTTAATATTTCGGAAGATTCGGTTAAACATGTGTGGTGGAATTTAGCTAAATATTTTTAGCCGTGGTTGAGAAAAAATATTTGTTTGATAATAAATGAATTTGGTTGGACTTAATTTAGAAATAATCTAATAAATTGTTATTGCGCTTGTGAGAACAAACTGTTCTCTATAATGCGACTAAGCTCGCCGTCGAAATTCTGGTTTGAATATCAATTAAGAATTATCCTGATTGAAGCGTGCAAATAGCTCACTCGTGGTCAATCAAATAGACCTAGATATGGCTTTTGATATGAAATTAGTGATTTTTGGCGTCGAGCTTGACGGCGGTACTAATTGATGCTGATGGCAGCAATTGGACAGGATTTTATCCGTCGCGAGTCGCGAGAAGGAAAGCAATAGCATCACTTAGCATCCCTGCTAAGTGTATTTGACTTAGTATTCCTGCCATGACATTACGTTTCTATGATTCTTCAATGGGCTGCTCTCCAATCATCTTTAACGTGCAAACGAGCGACGAGCTGCGCTTCCCCTTCCAGGACCGTGAGTAGCCAACCACGCGATAGTGGCGGCAACCTATTACGCGGAAAACATTCAAGACGGTGTATATTCCATACAAATTATAGAAAAATCTGCTTATACGGAGGTAACTCCTGAAGTTCATTAAACCCATCAAAGTTGTTTGCCGAAATACATTTTTATCGAACTCTCGTGCAGACGAGGTTACGAGAAGCCAACATCCTTACTAAGAGGCTGTTTGTTCGAATTGAAATCGCCGGCAATCTATGTTGAAAAAATCAGGCGTCAAAAGCACGAGGCAAAACAGAGCACAAAACATATTCCTCTGTCTTATTTTGTACCTATTTTTTATTCAACTTCTACATTCGATGGACATGCACAAAAATAAGACATTTTTTGTTAGTTCTCGATGCAATCGCACCAAAAAGCATGAAAAACATCTGCTTAGGACAAAAACCCATAGCCAAAGGAAGGTTAGTACGAAATATGATTCTATTGCTTTCCATTTCACTTACTCTGCTGCCTCTCTCTACCATAGGAAAACAAGAAACGTTAATTTTGTGCGATTGGCTTCAAACTAGCACGCTGCCCTGCGTGCCCGAAGGAGGGGCGGTTACTCCCCGGTATCCTTGGTTTAGCTGACGATCTTGGTTGTCGTTTAAAAAGGAATTCTCATCTATGTGTATAAAAATACTTGTGGATAAACAACGCCCCTCTTTCTAGTGCTTGAATCGAAAACGCAAAGCGAAAGTCTATAATAGAACATAGCACACGAAAGGTAGATGCTATAAAAGAATACGAACATATTCTGCACTTGATGTGACCTCGCAAAATTAAAGCAAAATCATCATGTATGTTGATATCTCCTCGTTTAATTAATTAACCCATGATTATCCCAATTACTTCGTCTGATCATGAATTCACAAACAGAAACTAAAATAAATGCCTAACATATCATACGAAAAAAATTATTTATTTATTTTCTACATTAGACAGCCTGTGCCCGATAACATTATAAAAATTTGGTACGCCATATTTTCGTCCGTAATTACTTGTTCTACATGAACTTGTTCTACATGAAAAACATCTGCTTAGGACAAAAACCCATAGCCAAAGGAAGGTTAGTACGAAATATGATTCTATTGCTTTCCATTTCACTTACTCTGCTGCCTCTCTCTACCATAGGAAAACAAGAAACGTTAATTTTGTGCGATTGGCTTCAAACTAGCACGCTGCCCTGCGTGCCCGAAGGAGGGGCGGTTACTCCCCGGTATCCTTGGTTTAGCTGACGATCTTGGTTGTCGTTTAAAAAGGAATTCTCATCTATGTGTATAAAAATACTTGTGGATAAACAACGCCCCTCTTTCTAGTGCTTGAATCGAAAACGCAAAGCGAAAGTCTATAATAGAACATAGCACACGAAAGGTAGATGCTATAAAAGAATACGAACATATTCTGCACTTGATGTGACCTCGCAAAATTAAAGCAAAATCATCATGTATGTTGATATCTCCTCGTTTAATTAATTAACCCATGATTATCCCAATTACTTCGTCTGATCATGAATTCACAAACAGAAACTAAAATAAATGCGTAACATATCATACGAAAAAAATTATTTATTTATTTTCTACATTAGACAGCCTGTGCCCGATAACATAATAAAAATTTGGTACGCCATATTTTCGTCCGTAATTACTTGTTCTACATGAACAAGCATGAACAGGCTTTCAATCTCAACATATTCCTATCGTTTCTTGCTGTTCTTCGAGTATTTCATTGACTGCATCAAGTACTACATTCAATCTTCTTTCACCGGAGTTTACAACCCGTGTATTCATATCACCCAATATGATTACTTCTTATTGGTGTTAATATTCATTAGAACCTTCGACACTTTATAGTAAAATTCGTCCTTTGTTTTACGGTCATCACCGTCTGTATGACCATAGTCTCCTATCACAATAATATCTCCTGAGATTATTTTCAGTTATAATATAACAATTGCTTCCTTAATATCTTTCCAACTATTTATATTTCTTTTGTATTTTTTGCAGACCATGAGTGATACTACTCTCTTTGCTTTTCCACTTAAAAATTGTTATTTGAAATTTATAACATAACCACCACTTTTAATTGCTAAGCTGTAATATATCACTACCTCCAAAACATTGGTATCTAGAATCAACTATGAGTATGATAATATTTTATATATGGGAGGGAGTGGGAGCACCTGGATTATGTTATGGGTCAGCTCATCGGTTATGCCCCACCCTCTATTATATTTATTGGATTCGCTAATAGTTTAATATAAGTATAAAATATTTGGGATAAATGTACATGTTACAACCAGTAGAAGTTCTGGATGCCACTTTGTTCTGGATGGCACAAAACCAAAATAGCCTATTTCTCTATACAACAATATGACCGCCCCTAGACGAACTCTTTTCCACATAAGAGATGTATAGGTAGGGTGAAAATACAGATGCCGGTCTGGATTTTGCACACTAAAATCTCAGTGAACTCACCATCCGTTACATTTTTCTTTGCAACTTTAGTGCTAAATGTGAACATTCCGGAGTGTTGGTGCATATGTACACTTAGTCCACGCCATTGTACAGTATACACAAAAGCTGGCCATACTGACGTTTGTATTGTTTACCTTTTTTGTAAAACGACTTATTAAATGGTGCATGCTATATGTGCAGACATAACTGAATGATACAGGATTCATATTTCGGACTTTCTTTGAGTTTATCTTGTTACACCTATTCTAATTAAATGACTGCAAAGTAGTTATAATAAAAAAAAGGTGTTAATAAAGAACAATCTACATATGTTTTTAAATGCGTAGTTTATAATGTGCAAAAAATCAAGATTTTTTCAAAGTCTATTGAACGTAAGGAGGATAAATGTGTGTGTATGTTCGGTGATTACTCGATGTAGAAAAGATCTTAAAATAGTATTGTTGCTTGTAGGACACCATTATACGTATCTATCAAATTTCGTGATCCTTCATAATGAATAAATTAAGTTGATGAAATATACAAATTTTGGAAACCCTAGATTGGATTGAACTATTAATAAACTTAAACCTATTTTTTATTTGGATATAATGAAGGATACAAAAGCGCCGTGTTCTCACGCAACCATAGCTTACCTATTCTTATGATTGTTTACTGCTATATACGCTTAACTGTAGATGATGCCTACGTATATAGAAGGAATATGCGAGCGGCGTTTGTGCTCTTCACTCGCTCTACTGTTACCTGTGCCAGAAACCGCATAAAATACAAAATAATGTGCTTGGCTGTTTATTGCTACTACTGGGCTATCTGTTTCCATTATAACGTATGTAGGGCAGCCGAAGAGAAATTGCCTGTGACGCTACCACACAGGTGGAATTAACACTGAGATTTGCATACAATAATGTAGAAAGCCCTCGTCAGATTGCAAAAGACGTTGCTACACACTGACCCATGTATGGAACAAAATTAGGTGACTTATATATAGCTAGTTTTTACTCAGGCTCAGGGTTATAAATAACGAGATTATGAAATTTGAGAACTCGAAATAACGAGATTATGAAATTTGAGAACCTTACTTTGAGAATTTTAAAAAAGCCGCCTATCAGCAGTAATTAGCAGAGGGACCAGCAAAGGTAGCCAAATAACGAGACAGTAAGCAGAGCGAAAGTGGCCGAGAAAATAATGTATTTAGTAAGCGATTTTATATATCGTACACTGTTTCAACCAATTTCCGTATCGTATCCCCATTTCCCGTACCCGTACATCAACCTATTTCCTATAAAACTAGAGTACATACTTCTCGCCTGTCCGCCTCAAGGTTAGTTGCAGTCAATCGACAACAGTAACACTGGGGCACCTCGCGCTCTTACGCGTCATAGTAAACTCCTAAGATACCTACCTTTTCCGTAATTCATATCGTGTGTTTAGATTTACCCCTGCCTTCCCGATTGTAGTATTGACAATTTGTACATGCTTTCAGCATTATAAATGTTTTTTTATTTTATCACCGCACATTTGAATTGATTTACATGCACCGCTTATATATTGTTTTGTTTGTGATAGAATCGCGATTATTTATTTACGAACTGCAATTCTTACGTCATTAACTAACTTGCCATTTATTCTCTGACATTTTATTGTGAATTTATATTTCTTTCTTTGTTTAAATTGTCTAGAAGACCAATAGACACGTTATTTTGTTAAATCGTTAAATGCTGCTTTATTTAATAGCAGTTATAATCTCTTTTACCTACCCACAAAAACAAGACCACCTTACCACGTACCCGTAGCTACTCATACTCTTAGTAGTCCAGTGAGGACCGGTGGAAAACATGAGCGGTTCCAACGTGCGGTCTCACGACGAACTAGCCAATCGCCCGAAAGTACATATTTTCGAAGGTTGCAAACTCTGCAATTATATATTTGTTTGCGCCACCTGTAACAGTCGCTTGGACTCTTCGTTGTCAGCGTCGCCAACGAGAGTCGGTTACATATAGTCTGGCGCAAATGGTTTAATATCCACTACTCTAAATTTTCTTTTGTCGATATCCAAGCGATTAACTTTATGGGAATGTCATTGACTACTGAGACAAGAACCAGAATTGCTATCATTCAAGATGCGGAACAAGGCCTTCCGCGAAACTGGAATTGCAAAGCAATGCTAGCTTACTTCAATATGCTGACAAGCATCGCTATTGTTACACATCATTTAGCTATTAAAGTTGCACGAAAAAAAGTCCAAAACAGAAGTTACTAGTCTGGGTTTCACATTCCATCACAAGAGAGATTATCGTGAACCTATCAAAAGGAGAAAAGGTGTTGCTTGCAGAAATGCTCTGAACCTATATTTTGTATTAAATAAAAATTCCAAGCTGTCCATGCGAAGCAGGACGAGAATTTTGAACGGTACTATTATCCCGTCCCTTATGCATGGTTATTTAGCTTGAAACCGCTGTTTTACTATGGGAACCTAGCGGTTGGATACGATATTTATGTTTGCCGACTGCCTATTATAATTACAGGTGCATTTGTGTGCTATAATCATTTACTTCATATATTTTTAGTTGTTTTTTAGTCAATATTGCCTGGAATATTAAGCGAATAATATTTGTTTCGCTACTAGTAAACATATGATTTGTCGGACTTTACATTCATTGTGCAGGTGTCATGACGCATAGAGCGGTGTTTTCACTATTTGGGTAGATAATTTGGTACTGTATGTTTGAGGCCGTAGAGGGTGCTAGATCACATCTTATAGCGCTAGTGAATATTAGCTGTTGTATGAGGGTAGTTGTTTGGTCAATTAAGCGTGACGGTAAATGTATGATGATAAATGTAGTACTTGTAATACCGGTAAGATATAGACTGAGCAGGCTTAATAACTGCAGTTTGAAATATGCATAACTGACAGAAATGAAGGAAGTGTTCCAAACAGTAAGGAACTGTTCCGCCAGATGTCGCCGCGTGTAAATCACTTAAGCGTATTGGATGTTTCAAGCTATAGTATGATAGGAATTTGTAGTATAGGGATGTTGGTATTGCGGTTTCATTCTGCTTTTGGAGGGGCAGTGTACTTCGGAAGTTGTCGTATCTCCGTGTCGATGATTACATTCTGTTTATCCGCTCGGTTACTAGTTGATCCTAGTTAGTCCGTTTGGTTACTAGTAAATACCGTTGATCCAATTAGGAGAGCGCAAGTAAAGGATAAGTGCAGGGGATCCATCTTGTTCAGCTGAAATTAAGGAGGCCGAATGTGATTACTCTCCTCTGTAAATTTGTGTTAAACAGATGCCAATTCCTAGACTTCTCACAAATATTAAGAAGAGTAAACTGTTTCTGTGAATTGAAAATGGTAATTGCAAGTGTGAAGCAGAATACAGCGAATGATTTAAACTAGACCACTAGGCACCATTGTTGACTGCTGAAACCCTGATTGGGTAAGATTATTAATTTAGATTGTCAATATTGCAATAGTATTCAGTAAGGAACTAATGCCGAAGTTTGCAGCTTACGGTAGGATGTTAGCTGGTTTTCCTCTTGGCTTAATTCACCATACTTTAACAAATTGATGGATTTTTGGGACAGAAAAACAAAGGAATTGATGGATTTTGGGACGGAAAAATAGCTGTCCTCTAGCCGGCTGTCTAGACTATCGTTTAAACATTGGTGGAATTAGTATAGCTTTTGCATAAACTTATATTATTGTGTGTTTAAAATTTTGGCGCATCACGCATTTACATTTTTTCAAGTTTAGGACTCTACATAATTCATCAAACCTTCTTAAGAATGACTAGTTATTTATTTTTATAAATTATTATCTCGCTGTCGAGGGCGGTGTTAAATTGTAATCAAGGATTCATATTCATAATAGTTATACGGTTTTAGTAAAGGTATTGGCGAAGAAAGGGGAGCGGGGGCGTCTCACAAATCTGTTTATTTTTGGTTTGTTGTTCATTGTAAATTAAAGTCATGTGAGCGTTAAATTTGGGTGAGCGTTAAGTTGACCTGTAAGTAGAAACCCCATTTTAAGAATAAGTAGCTTTACCATTTAGGTCATCATGGGACCATATTAACAGAGCGAAAGCTATTGTGTTGTAAGAGCCCGTGGAAGCTTTGTTCTTTGTTAAGTGTCACCAACTCTAAATTCTAATGCGTATTTCATTATTTTAATTTTGAATTTTTGCAATGTTTTGAGTCGTTGAATTGGAGTTATTATCTACACAGACTCCAACCAAATCTATCAAAAATGCAAAACTTGAAAGGAAACCACCTATCCGACATATTCCATTAACTCTCCGGATCGAAGAAGATCCCAATTATAGGTCAAGAGACCTCAAAATTTGTAATAAAGAAAAGTAAAAAAATGCTATGATAATATTCAGCTTCTTCTGGCAAAACCAAGGACAAAACTTTTATTTACTGCATGAATTCTACATCAGGAATAAATATATAGCGTATACGATATTGTCTTTTAGTAGAATATAAATATCTTATTTGCAAGCAGAGAGACATAAGCATATATAAGGTTATGTTTTTTATTTATATGTTGCACTACGTTTTCGCATTTTTATTCCTTTTTTCCACATCTCCTCTTGCGCGAATATTCAGACTTCTGAGCTACAATATATACGTTATCGATTTATTTTCTCGTAGATATTCTCTCTCAGAGCATAAAAAATAAAAAAAAACAAATGCCTATTTTCTTGTTAGTTTATCAATTTTTTCGCTGGATATACTTCAAAAGGTTTCTGTTGCTTTGTTAAATTTAAATAGATATATTATTTATATTTTACCGTTAGATTTCTCTTTTCTGTCTATCCCTTTTTCCTTTAATTTTGTTTTCAGGAAAATTTTATATTTTTCTATAAATACTAACAATTGGTTTATAATTAGAAAGTTTATAATTAGAAATATAGCTGTTTTATTTATCTGCAATAATTATTGAATTCTTGAAATGTTTATTTATTGACGTAATTAAAAATCATACTTTTCCATGAACAGAATGTTTTTATTTCTCCATGTTCCAAGGTAAAAAGTATTAGACCTAAATTACACCTAAATGTACAGATTGCGCGGAGTAAAGAGGAGAACAGGTAGGAGAGTGGCAAAGAAAATTGAGAATAGTAAAGAAAATTGAGGCAAAGAGAGTGTTTAAATACGAGAAGATACGAAAAGATACGAGAACTGACAGGAAAACAGCATAGACCCAAAGCGGGATATTGCGAGAACCTAACAATGGGATATTGCTCGGCGGCGTGGACGAGTTGAAAAGATAGGCAGAATATGTATAAGAGCTTTTAGGTGACGAGCCTAAAAGCCTCAAATTTCAATCAATGAAGCAAGTCCTTACATCTTAACGGTGGACTTTGTGTGAGTCATTAAATTAGAAATGAAAGACAACGCCATCGGTCCACACAGTATCCATGCGGAGACCCTTAAATTAATACCGAAGAGGAAGGGCACGTGATAATTGCTCTGCTTAAAACCATTTATAGAGACGGCAAAAAATCTTCTGCCGAAGAACATTAATAACTTTATTAAGAACTCTAGATATGCAGATAATATTGTGTCTTAGCTAGTAGCCTCGATGAACTACAGTTTCTCTTGAATCTTATTGGGGAACAGTTGGAGAATTCTTTTATATGAACACGTTAAAACCCAAAATGATGGTGTTTCCAAAAAGTAGTGGAAGCTGTATTAAATATTCCCGATAAAGAAGTAGACGAATGTGTATTTGGTTTTAAATATCTTCATACTAACAAGGTGCCACAAGTCCTACACAGCAAAAAAAATCGAACTGAGAATGCTCGACACACTTTCCCTAGTATGCACAAGGTCTTCATTAACAGCAATCTATGGTACATTTCTGTTTTACCAGTCCTTTTATAAGGGACTGAATGTTGGACTCTTAACTCGATTATGGAAAAGTATTGAAGCATTCGAGGTATATTTGTATCGGATAGATCACAAAATTAGTTAGACCAACAGAATTACCAATATTGAGGTTCTAGGACAAAGTAAGTTAAGGGATCTACAGAATTAAGCCAAGAAAAGAAACCTCTAATACATCGGCCATATTATGAAAGGAGCGAGATACGATCTTCGAAAGTAATATCAGCAAGTGACAAAACTCGTGGTTAAAGGACCTATGATACTGATTTGGCTGTACACCCATTGAAATTTTCCGCGCAGCCGTTTTGAAAATTCAAATCGCCATATGGATCGTCAACTTCTGTTAGGAAACCCCGGTCTCATTTAATATGAGACTTCTGAAAACAATTTATGAAAAACCCCGGTCTCATTAAAGGGTTCTTTTATAGAACCCTTTTAGAGAACCCCCGTAACCTAGCATAACACTACTTGGCTTTTGCCTGCGCATTTATGTTAATTTCTAAGTTGAACCTATTTTACGCTTATTACTTCATCATCTACTTTTAAGTATGACCTTACCTGTATTATTTTCAATGTTATTTCAGTATTACACGAACTTTAAAATATTTTTATAGGCATGCTTCTGTAGTTTATGGTTTCCAAATTACATAAATACGTATTTGTGTTCGCGTATTTTTATACATTTTATTGTCAATGCAGTGTAAGTTCTACATGTATTTGGTTCCAGATTTTAATTTCATATCAGAAGCACAATTTAAAAACGTATTTGGTTGTATATTTATTTTTCAGAATTTAATATTTTACTGCTGTTGCTGCTATTTTGTTTCGTTTACTTTCCACGTCAGGTATTTATATAACTCGCGTAATGAAAAGTATTGAAAATGATTTTACTACAATTAAATGGAAAATAGAAGACGAATGGAAGGAAAATAGAAGACTTCTGAATACAATTTATGAAATTTCTTATACAATTATATATTTTTTGAAAAACACTCATTTTTTCAGTATAGCTAAAGCCATTTCCTTTTAGACATGTATGTAAGTAGTGTTAATTTGTTCAAGTTGTGTAAGTGACGGTCTATTGGTGTTTTCAGTTTAACACATTGGTTGCACCCATAAGAACAGAGGCATTTGCCGTATGCCAGCCCAGTACGCACCGTACCGTCTTCGCTACTGCTCTAGCCTTCACTTTCGCCGTCCATTCAGAACCGGAGTTGCTCGAATAATCTATTGAAATATTGCTATCTGCGTCCATACACCCATCAGTTTCTTCTTTCTTTTTTGTTGTCAGTGGTTAGGTTTTCGCCCAAGTACTATGATTTTTGTTTGCGTTATCACTTGTTCTGTTTCGTTTATTACTTTTACTAGCTGGCGGTGCAAAGAAATCATGTGTTTTAAATCTGAACTGTATACTAAATCAGGAAATAAAAATTGTAGAGTAAACTTAACACCAACTAGTATAATTTCACAGAATAGAATAAGTTTAAAACCATTCAAAACATTAGTGTAATTCCATTGCAGTATTTAGTGCTCTGTAATATTTTTACAGTGTGTTTTGGGAGGTTGGTTTTACTTCCCAACGTGACAAGCGTAGAAGAGAATCCCTAACTGCGGTGTGTGGTGATTCACTCTTAACCTACAGTATCTTCTTGCACAATAACTACAAAATGCGATTCACTTCAATACCTACTTTAGTGTATCTAGAACAGAATTATGTTATAATCCCCAAATTTCCATACGGTTTACAATAAAAGACTAGACTTAGTCATTTGAAATTATTCTACTTACAGTTTAATATCGAATTCTCATTAAATCAATTAATTAATAATCGTAATAAACAATTCCTAAATATATCATAAATTAAATGAGATGCCCTCTAATAATATATCTAAATTGACTAATCTAATTCATCAAAGAAATATAATATGCAATTAAATATAATCTAATATACAACTTAATCAATGAAGTAATCATAATAAATTAGTTAAATCAAGAAACAAATATAAATTATGCAATATATAATGGTAAAACAATAAAATAGAAACCAGCAGTAACCGCCAAGAAGATCGCATGTTCCGACAACGTTTACACAAGTAAAGATCAAATAGATGCTGCCGCAACAGACATCAGGCGGCATGTCGCGTCAAAGCTTTGTATTATGCCGGAAGCGAGCGTTATGCTTTCATCTACTGCATGTGCATTGTCGTAATAATAATAACCTATATTGGCATAAAATTCTTACAATATACAATTACTTATAAATACATTACAAATACATTAAGTTACTTACTTACAAATACATTACAAATCATATTTCTAATAATAGTATGCTTCATAACTAACTAAAAATAACTGAAATTCCTAACTAATTTACAATCAACCCTATTCCTTTCTT
>WYDF02042077.1:0-12412 GCA_009867245.2 Adranes taylori | reverse complement strand
GCCAATCCTGATCTCGTGTCCCAAATATTTATATGAGGCAACCTGCTCAATACTCCTACCGTCAACTGAGATATTCTTGCTCAGATCAACCTTTGTTTTATGCAAAATATAATATGACACGTATGACTTACAGTATATGAATGTTGGGTTCGTTGGTACCGTCCACGAATTTTTTAATCGTTTATCATCTATTTAGAAACGATTTTATTTTGTTTTAGCAGATCTTTGAGAAGCTCTAGGGAATTCCGATTATTTATTGGATAATTTTTTTGCAGGTTTCGTCCAATGAACAATTTTCTCAAACTCATTACTTCAGTCCAGAAGATACCATATCTCTTTCGTTAGAATATTACCAACATCATTTGGATGCGACGAGTCTCGATAGTAGTAAATTAAAATGCTTACGAAACAATGGGGTATTGAAATGTACGAAAAAGGAAGACAATATCGCTACTAAATCGTTGGAAGATAGTAATAAACATGGGGCAAGTAATCGAAGCAAAATTGAGGAAAATGATAAGCCGAGTGCAATTATAGTGGAAGAAAAAACAAGAGTGGAAGAGAAGACGAAAAGAGATCGAAGATATCTGCAATGCCCAGCTGCTGTTTCTATGTCTCACCTGCAGAAGTTTCTAAGAATGAAATATGCTTTAACATCCGAACATAAGGTATATAGATCATATATAATAGATTCAATTAAGTAAAAAGTTTCTCTTCATAGATGGGTTGATCAAGTAAATAATAAGGGGCTAAAGATTAGCCCCTTGAGTAGATGATAGACACTAAAGATATAAGAAAATAGGCAAAGACAAATAATATAGAGTAAATGAACCAGTAGACGCAGGCCCAGTAAATACTAGCACCTCTTGAGAAAATGAGTAATGAATACTAAATATATAGGAAATATAATAGAGTTGTGGAGAATGCGACTGCCTGTAACACAGACCTTTGAGTAAATGGGTTAGAAGGTCCAATAAATTTAAGAAAAAACATAAAGGCCGGCTCTTTTTGCTCCTGTCTTTGTATATGATAGAAGCGAGAGATATATAGGCAATTCTCAATGGTATGCAATGAGGGGCTAGGTTATATGTAGGTCATCTTTGTACATGTTAGATTGAGACTCAATTCAATCATATAACCTTCTAACTCACTTCCCCTTACCTACGCTCATGTACAAGGTAGTATAATGAAAGAAGTTTCAATTCACTTCAGTTTGGGAGGGGATAGAGTGGAATGATAAAAAAAGGAGTTGTGGGAAAACTGGAAGATAAGTTTGGGCAACTAGGGAAAGGGTTTAGAAAAAATGAAACTAGGAATTAGGATTGAAATAAATAAAAGAAGGTAAAAAAGAACTAAGAACGGGTAGATAGTTAGATGGAAGTTTTGGAAGAATGGCGATGTGATAAGGAATAGGGCAGAGGTTGTGAAAGTGAAGGGATCGATGAAAGATTTATGTGGAGAGTAGGAAGAGGCAAAGCCAATAATAGCTTTCCCTTCTACCAGAAGAGAGAATTGGTTTTAATTTAATTATATAAATTGTTCTTTCTATCATTATATGACAATAAAGGTTTATTTAGTTTAATTTATTTAATTTATCAATAATATTATTTTAATATTTTTAATAATTACGCGTTCTAACATCGTGTTTTTATTTTCTTCAGGTCGATATTATATATGAGGGCGAAGTTCTTCCTACTTACTATAATCTAATGGATGTCGCTTACACATTTAAATGGTCTAAGGTAAGTTTTATAATTCACATAATATATTTAATGTTTAGTATGTATAAATTATATATTATTTATTAATTGGAATGTCGCAGGACACTGCCTTCGGATTTTTTTTCCTGGAACTTGGAGTTTCAGGGTTGGACATAATTTTGTCAAACCAAGTTTGACAATAAGCTAAGCTGAGCAGATGGTGGTGGTGATGGTGGGACGGACCACGACTACCTTAAAGTATGAAAATGCAGTTCCAGTTGCGATATATTTAGTTCAACAGGATAAAAAACTCAAAAACTCACAAAGTGATGTACCTAGTTGTGGAAAGTTAGTGCTTGATAAAAAAATTTAAAGGTATTAAAACATATTCGTTTGCCTTTACTAGTTTGATACTTTTTAAACCAAAATGTCAGAGAAACTTGTTCATTTTTATATCAAGCACTAAATTTCTAAAAGTTAAGTATATCATTTCGATTTAAATGTTTTGAGTTTCTTTCTAATCGAGGCAGGTCCAGCTCTCAAAATGAGAACCATGTTTAAATCAACTAAAACTGTTACAAATGTATTTTAATCATGCAAGGTTGTATTTACAACTATTTTGAAATGATTCGATGAAAAAAAATCCAGGGCCGCATTTCAAAAAATTATGTTGTTTGCGTCTACGTAGTTACGAAAAGTTGTATTACATAATGTTGACGATGACTTAAGTATATTACTTTTGCAACAAAAAATTACTTTAAAGTTTTTTTTATATTATCAGAATGGTGGTGGGATGAACTCACCACCATCACCTTAAACTTAAAGTATGAAACTACAGTATGAAACCGTGTTAAGTTTAATACAGCATTGAATTGAAAGTGGTATATTAATTATATCGAAACGTCGATATCACTGAAATTGTAAATATTTATATATTTAAACGTCAATGTAGTTCACATTGCTCAAAATAATGATATTATGTCTATAATGCATTGAAAGTGGTGTATTAATTGCAACGAAACGCCGATGACACAAATGACAATGTATATATATATATATATATATATATATATATATATAAACGTTCATGTAATTCAAATTGGTTATATTAATGCTTTACCGAAGCTTAACACAAAAGTGAATTGAGAGTGGCGTATTAATTGCATCGCAATGTTGCTGAGACTGAAATTGTAAATAATCATACATAAAAACGTTAATGTAATTCACATTGCTCAGAATCATGCAATATCGAAACTTTTACACAAAATTGTATTGAAAGTGGCGTATTAATTGTATCGAAATCGTAGATGACATTGAAATATACTAGTTGTCACGTAAAACAGCGGACGATCTTGAACTGTGCAAAAAGGAGACTTTGGACCGGGCAGTAGCCGTGGTTTTACTATGTGCTTTATAAAAAACACTGCGCGTACGCAGTGGGGGGGGGGGGCGGTCTTAGTATATTTAAACCCCTCGCCGAAAAGTGAGCCAAGTCGTAGTTGTCCTTGTTGAAATATGTTTTTCAACCTACCTCGACATTTGTCTAGAAACCACCCCCCGCCCCCACATACCCACATCCCAAATGATTTCTGCATACGTCCCTGTTTTAAACCAGAATGTTAGAGAAAGTTGTTAGTATTTCTTATCAAGCAGTTTTGATTCAAATGTTTTGTGTTTCGTTTTTATTCCTCTGAACTCAATATATCGCAACTGGAAATAATCGAGTCAGGTCCGGCTCTAAAAATGAGAACCATGTTAAAATCAACATAAACTATTACAAATGGGTTTTAATCATACAGGGTTAGAATACAATTTTGAAAGGATAAAAAAATCCAGGTCTGTATTTATAATAATAATGTTGATGGTGTCTACGTAGTTACGAAAAATTCTATTACATAAGTGTTGACGGTAAACTTAAGTATCTTACTTATGCAACCAAAAATTACTTTAAAGTTTTTTTAATATTATTAGAATGCTAGAGTAAATTTTAAAAACTTACAAAATTTTGTTTTTTGTAATTATTTCTAATACGTCTCTGAAATTTTGAGTGCTAATGTAATTTGCTACATTTTTCTCGATTTAAGCGTTTCTCTATCTCTTCTACTTTAGGAGATAGTAATACTGTCTGCATTAGAAAGAGTGCATCTCCTGTATAATAGTTATGAAACACGTTATATATTAAATTGTATTCCTATAAAATGTTTCCAGCTTATGTCACATGCTTTAAAAGTACTTCTAAATTATTAACTTGTCAACGTTGATGTATTGTATAGTATAACTTTACAGGAAGCAACATACTTGAGCTAAAATGAGACAACTATATGAATTCTAAAGCGCCTTAAATTGAGTAAAACAAAAATAGAATGCTTATACTAAATGGTAATGATTGGCATATTATTGAGTGCGGAACATTGCAATATATGCTGCCGTAGCTGTATAGTTCAAGAGAGAGATGAACAGATCATAAAATGGCGTGTGTAAGCAAAAGATAAAAGACTGTAGTAGTGGTTTGTTCATTTGAATGATAGGTAGAAGTGCGTGAGAATGAGAGAGACAGAGAGAGAGAAATAGAGAGAAGGTTGTTGAACTTCTCTATATTCCATAATTTTGTTTCTGTTGCGATGTTTTGCGCTTCGCTGTGTTTGTACTACAGAATAGATTTCAAATTCCTTTTTATTATCGGAAATTCTAGAATCTTTTTTTCACTGATTTCCTAAAAAGTTTAAGAACTTAACGAGGCTTTTATGTCTAACATCGCACCAAGAATGTACCCAGAATTTGTTAGTAAAACACAAAATATTTAACTATCATCGGAATTTTTATCTTCTTCTTAGTCCTAGCGTCTTTGAAGACGTGGGCAACCCTCAACATGTAAAGCAACCCTTGTCACCTCTCACCATCTCTTCCAGTGCTTGACGAGCCACGTTGTTGGTGATCTATCGCGACGCCGTCTACCATTGGACTTACCCTGAGCCACCAACAAACCTTTCCATGTGCTTGCTGCGTGATATGTGGCAAAAAATTACAGAGTCGCCCCGTAAACTAACTTGGAGAGTGTTTGCAACGCTTTGATTTCGAGAATAGAAGAGATCTTCACGCGTCCATGTTGCTGATGCATAGGTCATCACGAGGAACACTTTTATATTTACTAAGTCAGTTTTAGTCGCCTTACTTATGGATTTATCTCCCCAAACCTTAGCTGGGACAACGCATTATGAGCCAACTGAATTTGTCGTCGTATTTCCGGTTTGGAGCTTCTCTCGTTGTTCGCGACGGCTTCCAGGTATACGAATTGACTCACCACCTCGTCGTTGGCGATCATTTTGATGTCTGCCCGTTTCAGGCTTTCTCTATCGACGATCATCATTTTGGTTTTTTTGGAGTTTATGCATAACATATTCAACGGTTTTCTGTAGATGTTGAACAGCAAAGGCAACATGATACATTCTTGCCGAACTCCTTTCCTGATATGTTGTTGTCAATCTTGATGATGGAGTGGCTCGTGTCATACAGGACCCATTCCAAGCAGTATGTTCCGTAGGCAATTCCATTTTAGGTTATCGAATGCCTTTTCTTCATAGTCGATGAAGCATGGGTGTGTAGAACTTTCTAGAATTTTTATATCACCTTCACAATATGCCCTATTTCAAGTAATGCAAATATACCAACACTTTTTGTAAGCTTTTCCCCTGTAGACTCTAAGAACAGCGTTTTGGTCCTTCCGCGTTTACAATTCGTTTTACAGATTCAATTGAATTAAAACGCTCTACACGAAATGATAATTTTAATTTTGGAAATGACAAGGTGAATATGGAGGGTTAATTAAAAAGTGTTTGTTGAATGTTTCGCCAAAAATTCACACAATTATCGCTTTGTAAACGTGACATGACGCTGAGGTAGGTTCGTAGGGAATACATAGCCGTTCCTAATAATAATTTATTAAATTGGGACTTATCTCAAGAAGTGGACGCATTGAATATTACGTTCAAGAAAGGAAGAAGTGGGTTGAGGTTGAGGAATTGTGAACAATAGTGGAAGAAAACGAAGCGAAGATAAAATATTTAAACATGCCACTGCACAAATATGTGGTCGTCCAATATTTTCAGCAAATGCTAACGCAATATGACGAGATTTGCAAGTATTTAAATAGGATAGAGGAAAGCATTAAGAAAAGGAGTTTAGAAAGGAAAGGCAATGTAAGGAACATAAACATAGAGAAACAAGCAGAATTGTTTTTCGCAAAAGCAGAAGTAACAAACAAGTTTGCAAAATATAAACGGAAAATGGCATTATAAACTATCCATCAGTATGATGTTTTTTTTTGGAAAGCATATTGTTCAGCAGAGGAAATGTTTCTATGCGAAGATGTTACGGAAAGAAAGAATAAAGAATAAAGATTTTTAAAATAGAACTGGAAGAAAAATACGTGTACCTCATTCAGCAATTAGAAAGTAAGATTGAGGAAAGCAATACTGGTCCAGGCACGGACAATCGAAAAGCCTAATATAAAATTTCCAAAAATTACTATTCCAATATTTGATGGAAAGTATGAAAGATGGAACTTTTTGAGTACATTTTCGATGTCCTCATTGTTCACTCTCAGTGTTCTGACATCTCTTGTGTTTATCTTCATAATCTTTGTCTTGGAGGGGTTTACTTTCATACCCACCATCTTGGTTTCGCACTCGAGGCCTTGGAGTTTATTTTCCATATTAATATGGCTCTGTGAGAGTAGGCAGATATTACCTGCAAAATTTAAATTGTGCAGTCAGCTTCCATTGTATGGCCCTCTTTGTTCCCATCCGTAACTTTCAAGATTGTTGGGATAGAATACATCCCTGGCGAAGTCCTGAATTGACTGCGAATGGTTCCGTGATTTTCCCCTCGACATATGTAGTTGTATGTTTCTTTAATTACTTTTGTTATCTTCTTGGGAGCATAGTTACTCATGATAGTGGTGCAGCTGTGGGTGTCAGAGCAAGAATCCGAAAGGCACATGGAGCCTTCATTCAGCTGTATCCACTCTGGAGAATAAGACATTTCCCAACGACCAAACTTCGAATATTTAGAACCAATTTGAAAATAGTGCTATTTTACGGTTGTGAGACTTGGAAGATCACCTCCAAATCACCAGTAGCTTCCTGAATAGATGCCTCAGAAAATTTCGTTGCACCTTCTGGCCAAATGTGATATCTAACGAAGATCTTAGGAACAAAACAGGAGAGGAATCCATCTCCATTGGAATCAAGAGATGAAAATGGAGATGGATTGGCCATACCCTCTGAGAAAACCAGAATGCTGTGGAGAGAAAAGCTTTGTTCCGGAATCCGCAGGGAAATAGGAAACGTGGAAGACCAAAGATATCATGGAGAAGGACTTAGATGAAGAGGCAAAGAAGGAAGGTTAAGACTTTTGCACAGCTGAAGGTCCGCTCTAGAAATCGAGTGCGCTGGAGAAACTTTGTCTAAGCCCTATGCTCTGGATAAGAGCGAAAGGAATTAAGTAACTAAGTAATGAAACATGGGATACGTCTTACGATATATTCAAGAAAACGATGCATGAGTCACAGTTGGAATATGTAGAAAAAACGCAATATCTGAAAACCCATATTAGAAGTGAACCAGAGAAAATAATTCAACACACAGAAGTGATTCAAATTATGAAGCAAGTTAGGAGTTATTTCGGAAGAGATACCAAAATGTCAGGATAATGTTAACAAAGTATGTAGACAAGTTAGTAGATACACCAATGTTTCATTATGAAAGCTTGGAAGAAATCAAGAAACTCCATGGCACAACAATGGAGTGTTTGGAGGTAATTAAAAGTTTAGGAATTGCTACGTCTTACGTCTGGATGGAAGAATAATAAATAGGAAGTGGGTTACAACCGCAAATAGATTGTATGAACAAAGTTGAAGTCCAGGACTTTGAAAAGATGATGGAATTCTTAGAGAAACGTTTTCAGGCTTTAGAATTATCAATTAATATAAAAAAGGAGCAATGTATGTATTGCAATGAAAGTCATAAGTTATTAGGGTTTACAAAATTTCTGGAGTCATCTGTAATGACGAATATCAAGGAAAAACAGATATGCTGGAAATGTTTGAAACATAAGGAAAATGACAGATGTTGGAGTAACATTAATTGTGAGGAATATGGAAAGATGGCCACACATTTTTACATAGATAATTCAACAAACATAATCTTCGTGAAAGCACACAGAGAAACGTACATCAGCAAGCAGCGCCAACAGAGAGACAGAATCAGAATATAATCCAGAATTTAAAAACCAACTCTGGGAGAATCAAGAAACAGAGCAGTAGCGAGATGGTTACAACAGGAAAAAAGGAAATTGGAACAAGATCCAGAATTGCGAGAACAATAGCTACAATATCATCAACAGCTAGCAGATTGCTTATGGTGGTTCAGAGTGCAGATTGTTCTGAATGCACACATAACGGTAATCAAAAAAAAAACCAGACAGTATTACCATGATTTAATTAGCGACTCTAACGTGATTTCTTCCGTTTTGGCTCATTTTTGCCTATCCATGTAGCAAGTTCTTTCTGATGTTCTTTTTGGTGCAAATTCAGCTCTTTCGGAGCAAGACGAGCGGCGACATGGTTTCGTTCCCAATTTATCAACAAACGATTTCATGTTGGGACAATCTCCTGTACCTAGGTGGTTGGTCTCAAAACGACTTCAGTTTCAGGGCCTCAGGGGCTCTGCATCAAGCAAGGCGAAAGTCAAAGGCAATATATGCACTTAAAATTGTCCTCTTCACTAAACAGTTGAATATTCGTCAACAAGAATTGAAGGGAATGAAACGGGTTGAATATTTTGGCAGCCTCATATATGTTTTTTGCACGAGGTAATTGTAAGTCGATGGCCTCCAAAGAATAATTTGGATATGCTACAGCTTCTGAGCATTTACCTAGATGCAGACTTCAATAAAGAGCTTATTACTCAAGCTAATAAGGAAAATATGATTAAAATTTAGAAATATCTGCAAAGAAAAAGGAAATGAAACGATTAGAGTGTATAAACCTAGTTTTTGAAGGAATAGACCTGGGCCATTTCGTTACTAATATAACAAAGACTTTCTTCGAATTGTTAAGGCTCCACGGCGTGTTATAATCCTGCAGTGAATCTCTAGGAAGCCGTAAGATGGTTCACACGTCAAGAACCCTCTTAAGGTGTTGCGGAACCCTCAATGCTACCGCAGAAAGAGGAAGTGATTTGATAAAAAGATTTAAAGAATCGGTCAGGGACGAACAATAAAAACAATTCTTGGTACGGATTGTCGAGCATCACATAAAAGTCGTTACCAAGCGAACAAAAGAAGAGATTGCATTGTTCAAAGTTGATGTACATAACATGTATTTGGGCAATCGTACTACCAATTAATCTTAGTGCCTAGTTTTAATATTATTTTAAGTTTGTGATTTCTAGTTTTCCCAATAAAAGTAATTAACATTGAAAAATCGTATTTTTGCCTACTTCTACAAAACTGATCCAAGTGTGCAACCTCTAAATATTATCCAATCTTCTTGAAATTTGGCATATTCTACAAAAACGTAGTCGCCCTCAGTTACACTTTCATCAAAAAAGCCCCCCCCCCTTTAAATATCTTCCATGCTGCTAACTCAACTTCATGTCAAAATTTCCATCTTTAAATTATTTTATGGTTTGAGGTCCAATGGATAAATACTTCTTTTAATTGTGCTTCACTTCTTATCATAACTGATTCTTACTAATATTATTGGCATACGTCTCTTTCATTCTAACTTAAAGTGACCAGATTTTAAGATAGGTGAAGCGGGACACCATCCATGTCGGGGTCTTATTTAAAAGAAATTTGTTGCGGAGCCATAGGCGATGACCTTTCTTTTGTCATCCATTCCTATTAAGTTTGGCGAGTACTAAGCAAAAAACTCGATTTCCCTTTTTATGGCCATCAATTCCCATGTTTCAAACACCAAGAACTCATTAACTGTTTCAAAAACAAGTTTTTAAATCATATTTAACATGTTTGGGCGCATTCTTACCAAAATTTGGAACTTTCTTAAATCGCCGCGGGACGCGGAAGAAATTGTTAAAAATTGGGACTGTACCGCCACAAGACGTTTAGTCACCTTATTCTAACTGCGTGTGCAACTGATATAGATCATCATCAATCTTCTAAGTATGCAAAACGTTGTATAATTATTGAAAGAATCATTCTGAGGAAGAACTTTGTTTTCATTCCAATATTTTTAGTTTAATGCGTAACATTTTTAAGTTCGCTTTGCTTAAAATCTTTATGCCGTTTTTGACGCACCTATATACCAGTGTAGTATCTAAGAATGAATGGGACTGTAAGCAATGATAGAGAAGAATGCATAGTAAGTATAAAAGAGTGGAAGAACAAGTGCAGAATGGTTATGGGGAGGAGAAAAGGGAAAAGAGAGGAACAGTGCAGGATGAGAATGAAGAGGATTAGAGGAACTAAAGAAGGAAGTGCGGTAGGCCCTGATGGAAGTCCAGGTGAAGTTTGGTGATGTCTGAATAAAAAAAGAATTGAGGCATTAGTAAGAGATTTAAGGAGATTCGGAGTGGTAGGGATTTAAAAATTAATGCTTTTGGTCTTCCATCTTGATGTTTTTCCCCCACCAAATTTGGATGCTGTGAGCACTATCGAACACGGCGAGGACAATCTAGAATATATTTGTCCCGGTCGATGGTGTCAAACTAATTGCGACGAATTGATGATGTGTAACTACTACTGTTTAATTCATTATGTAACTAACGTTATACAGTTGGGTTATAATAGAATATGCCTGGTTGTTATGAAACGTTTCTATTATATTTAAATTGAACAAAAACGTCTCTACTACATTTATTTTGGTAATCAAGACACAAATAAAATTTTCAAAAATTCACACAAATTGTTGAATTACAAAATTTCCATAAATGTTGCAGAAAAAAATATCCCGGAACGCTTGTACCATATGTTGCGGTGGTGTATATTCAAAATAAAATCTTTTTCAAAAATACAAATTATTCCCAAAAAAATTTTTTCCCGGAAAAAATGCAAAATAATGAAGAATTTTAGAAAAAACAGGCCCGTAGCGCCTCCACCATATTTTACGTTACTTTTTCCACTTAACTGATTGGCGGGGAGAGTCTCTACCCTAAGAAAGAAATTCTATCTACAAGCCACCCTGCAAGCTACAAGCCACATCTACAATATAAGGCGGGTAATTAATTCCAACCATCTAGAAATATAAAATATAACTTACATATTTGAACTTTCCATATTTATCGGAGATACGGAACGTACTTTTGCTTTTAATTCATTTCAGAACTCTACTGACGTCAGCCGCGAAGCATATTTTATCTTTTTTTCTATTAATCTAATTATCGAAATAGGGCTTATATTCATTCAGAATCTCTTGTTCTTTCTGTTGCCACAAATTACCGTACTCAAGATCCGCGGACACTAGCCTATTCATCAGTACCCTCTTCATTCGGCATCGTCACGTCGCTCTGATAGCCAATAAATCAAGCTGCTTAGCCCTCCTGACATATAGGACGAAAACATTTTCACCCCATAAATGATTCACGCAGATAAACATTAAATCTTTATGTATATAGAATAATTCTAATTAGGCTTAATTAAAAATGGTCCTCCTTTTCGGTGTTTTACTTTTATTTATAAATAAAAATTCAAAGAATAATGCTCCAACGCTAAATGTCTGTAGATGCTAACTAACAGAATGAAATTAGCAAGAGGGATCATGTTTTGTCTGTTACATTACCCCCCCTCCACTGGACGTTCGACCCGTAAAGTCATATATCTTAATAAAAAATATTAAATACTGCTAAATTCAATCACGATTCAGTTCACACTGATCAAAAGTAAATTTTATTTTTCTTGAGTAGAATGAACTCGCAACACTTAAAGTCTAACTTGATAGCACAACTTATTGTTCTATCAAGTTACTACACTAAAATAAATATACAAAAGACAAAATAGTAAAATATTCTTAAGTTTATATGGGAAACTATTCATAAGAATTAATTTGCTCAGCCCTGATATTAATTAATCAAATTTTTCATTTAAAACGATGTTATATACAATTAAAATTTAAATTATTAATTCTTTTTGTTTGAAATTATTCATATTACTCCTAATCAACTCTATATACATTATTCAAGTTTCAGTTTAATGTCAACTTATATGTTTATGACAAAGCAATTATATGCTAAATTTTTCATGGTTTTAAATATTCTCATAATTACGTCTATAATGATTATTTTTAATTTCTTTTTGTGTTACAAACAAAACTGTTACTTGAAAAACATGATTTGTTTAAATTACTTTGTCTCTATTTTATTGTTATTACTTAGGAAACATAGTCGATGCATATTAACTATGTAGCACTTATGAAACAGGTTTTCTTTGTTTACCTAAATTTTGTCATCTTTGCTACTATTTTGTGGCCATGAATGGTGAGTCTTGATCGTTCAGGGAGCTGTGGAACTACCCTGATGATGTGTGGTTCTTGCTGATTCTTCTTCTTAACGGGCCACTCCGGGTCGGAGATTGGAAATCATCATGGCAATTTCTATTTCCATGATGTTTGTACTAGGTATTATAATGAAGTGGTTTCCCCTTGCCTTCTTCATCGCAGTTCCGTAACCGGTGTAACCAATATGTGATTATCGTCT
>WYDF02042066.1:0-12412 GCA_009867245.2 Adranes taylori | reverse complement strand
TTCGACATATTTCAGTTTAAGGAAAATATTTAATAAATGATATGGAAAACTATACACAACTATTTAATTAAACTGGGCATAGATCTATTTAATTAAACTGTGTATAGATCGCTATGTATGAAAGCTTGCAATATACATTACTTACTCGACTATTTGTTTGGTCAACTGGACTTGCTCGAAGTGCATATATAAAAATGTTTTATTGATACTTAAATTACAGTTAAGAATCAGGTAGATAAATGGGTCCTCTGAAATTGCCATAAGCCGAAATAACTTTTCAATTAAATAAGTTATATATTGGTATTAATAATAAGCAATTAACAAATTTTCTAGTTGAGCATATAAGAAAGTGTGTGTTAAGAGAATTTTGATGTATGGTGGTGAAGTATGGGTAGTGAGTAAGAGATAAGATATACGGAGGCTGCAAATAGGATGTATAAAAAGATAAATTAGGTAGAGAATTCTACCCCGAATGAAATTGTACTGTAAGGGCTAAATGGATATAAATGTGGTATGTATGAGTTCAAAAAGATGGTTAGGGGGGGATGATTGAAGGGGAAATAATGCGTGTGTGGAACAGAGAGAGGGAAACAAATTTTAAAAGAGTTGAATGGTCTATGGATAAGAGATCTCGTAGAATGCGGAACGAGCACAGTGACAGAACGGATGAAAGATGTACAAAAGCAAGAGTGGAATGTAAGATTAAGGCAAGCAAAGAACAATGATAGGTATAAGTGTATAATAGTTGAGGGTAGTATACCAGCGTATTTGATGATGCATAGAAGTATGAAAGAAAAAAGAAATGGTTGCTAAATTTAGGCGTGGGAACAAGGAAAGAGGAAATCGCTCTTGGGCGAGGGAGGATCTAAAAAGATGTAGGATACGTGGAAAAAAGTGCTGGGTAAAGATATCTGAGGGCTTGGAATGTTGTTAGTTGTTTGATAGTTGTTTGTTAGACTATCAACAACTATAGTTATTGATAGTTGTTTGGAACCGCATGGAAAAGAATTTAAGATGATGAAAAAGATAATGATGGGCATAAGGAAGATAGTGATGGGCATAAGGATAAAGTTGGAGGACGGAAGCTTCTAGGAGTTAGAGTTTCTTGTTGTGGATGTGTTGCGCTATTTATTAATCTCTCACTCTCGCTTTGAAAACATGACATGTGATTAGCTTTAATTTATACTAAACATCAGTACCTGAAATATAGGCTAGTGGTAGTACTCACCAATTTTAAATAAGAACTATACTTTGTAATTATTCAATATTAATCATAGAGTACTCTAAAAAACAATTAAGATATTTAGGATTAACCTTATCTATTTTTCCGACAATGCTATTTGTAACAGCATGACTGGAAAAGTTTAAATTCCAAAATAGTTGGGTTGCTATTACATGTGTTTTGACAGATATTATTGTGATTTATTAATCATGTATTATGAATTATGAACGAAGGTATTTTTATTGCCTCGCATTCTATAGTAAACCAACTGAATAATATTTTTCTTTTTGCCTTTTCATAATTTATCATAATTACAATACATTTTAAATACTTTACTCTTGTAACAATAGTAATAAACAAAAACAGTATTTTACAACTTATTAGCCGCTAGACAGTCAATAAAAAAAATCAGTAATATTTTTCCTGAATAGGTTAGATCGGTTTGATTACGTCAAGGGCGGCTCGTTTATTGCATTGAGGAACAGCACTACTCTCTATTTTATTTCAAAATTTATTAATAACATACGATGTAACAATTTCCTTCTTTTATTGTGTACCCTTCCTTAATAGTTCTACATAATACTAATACTATGATAAACAATTGAGGCCATTCATAATGGTAAATTATTCATCATCTCATTCCTAAAAATTGATGTCCAAAAGTGCATCCGTGGAATTTAATTGATCGCCTAGAAAAGCGAATAAACTCACTTAGCACATAATCAGCAGCTACTCATTAATCTTACTGGACGACAGAAATATGTTCAACTGGAACAAAATAGTGGAGGCATCACATGAACAGAATATACCATCATAATTGTTAGAAATAGTTACGAGTTATTAATTCTAGAGGCAAATAGACTATGAATCTACAGAAGAACAGGTAGAAGTTAAAAATCTGAGCTGTCAGGTAACACATAAATCACTGCTAGGAGCTGTATTACGAAATAGGTTCTAGTGCTCATAAGGAGAATGCCAGAAAATACGCGCCTAGTACCTTGTCGTTATGATGTTGTACTAGTGTGGTTGAATTTACATGGGAAGGCAATCTTAGAATGGATGAAGTATAATTGTTTAGAGTTTGCTCCGGAGAAGAACACCGAATATAGGCAAACGAAAACTTCATGATGTAAATATATTTATGCAGAGTCAGAGAGTCAAATTTTCAAAACGCGTTGTGTACGCCGGACACCGTTTTGAAATTTACGCAACATATGAAGAAATCAGCGGAAAGCAGTAAAACAGGACAGCCGCCACAAGAAGATTAACTCTAGGAACAGGACGGGTCTATGCTGGAAAACGAGCATTTCGATTGACGTAGTGGATATAAGCAAAACACCCAATATACTTACAAAATTTTAGTGCATTAGTCTAAATAGAACAACAGTAGATTATAGGAGTGTATCAGCCGAGGCCCTTAATGTCGTATCTAATTTACCTTTACTGAGACTAGTCATGCAAGAAATGAAAACAATTTACAATAACAGAAACAAGCAAGCAAATAGACTATGAAACGATAGAAGAATAGGTAGAAGCTAAACATCTGAGCTGTTGGGTACCACAAGAATCAATATTAGGACCTGTTATGAAATGGGATGTATTGCTAAAAAGCAGGGTGCCCACAAATACGCACCTAGTACGTTGTGCTCATGATGTTGTACTAGTGACAGAGCGAAATATAAATTGGGTGGCTAAAGAAGCAAATGAGGTGATGCAGTGGATTTTAGAATGGATGAAGTATAATGGTCAAAAGAAAACCTCATGATGCAAATATATTTATTCAGGGGCAGAAAGTCAAAATTTCAAAACGCGTCAAGTACGCTGTATACAGTATGAAACTTTACGCGACATATGAAGAAATCAGCGGAAAAGAGAGTAAATCAGGATAGCCGTTCTAAAAAAGTTAATGCTAGGAACAGAACGGGGCCACACGATAAAACAAACATAACAGAATCTGTTGCCCTTTACAGAGATGTCATTTGCATCGAGCTGTCATTAGTCTAACTGGAACAACAACAGCTTATATGAGATAAGTCATGCAAGAAATGAAAACAATTTACAAACGCAGAAACAAGCAAAATAACTACAAGGGAGGAAAAAGAATTTGGATAGGAAAAGAATACCAAAGAACGATGGAGTTGCAGGTTTATACCAAATATTAAGGGGATAGGAGGACTGAAAGGAAAGCTTGGGATATTATTTAGCAGACTTTTAGCATTCATAGGAGCTTTGGAAAAGAACAATACAAATTGCATATATTTCGTATACTCTCTCTGGCAGAATGGTCGATTAAAGGCAGAGATAATATTGGAAGACATGGCACATGTTCTGATGTATTGGAATACGTTCAGTGGTTTAATGCCTCAAATGTCATGAAAGAGTGAAAAGGAGGACTGAAGGCAACATTTTTGGTCTCTTTACAAGCTTTGTTTTTATTCTTCAGAAAATTTTTAATTTCTACCCTTTAATGATTTGCTTGCTTTGTACAGAAATGTAATTATTTTCTCTGTGTGTATGAACTTTGTTTTGCTATCAATATAAAGCCTATGGTTCTCTGAAGTAGTATTTTACGACCCGCCACTGGATTACGTAACTTATAATTTCTGTTAGTTAATTTACATGAACAGTTCCAATAACGTGGCCCATAATCAGAGGTGGGTTTATTAGAAATATTAAGAGATTTTTACATAATTTTCGCAAAAAACTGTAACACCAAAAAACTGTACCATACAACAAACTGGAACTTGATGGAAAAGTTACGGCGTATCAATCCTGTAAGCAAATAGACTATAAAATGACGGAAGAATACTACAGTGAATTGTATTGGGATATATTGCTAATAAAGATTGTGCCAGAAAATACGCACCTAGTTGTGCTTATGATGTGTAGTAGTGAAACGGCAAAATGTAAATGGGGTGGCTAAAGAGGCTAAGGTGCAGTGGATTTTAGAATGGTTGAAGTATAATGGCTTAGAATGTATTCCGGAGAAAAACGAGGGTGCCTGAATTATAGGTGAAAGAGAATTATTTGATGCAAATATATTTATGCAAAGTCAGAAAGTCAAATTTTCAAAATGCGTCAAGTAGTATGGAAATGTATGCAACAAATAAAGAAGTTAACGGAAAAAGCAGTAAAATAGGACAGCCTCTTTACATTGGTTAATACCAGAGAACAGGGGGGGGGTTCATATGGTAAAACGAGCATTCTTAAATTTCATGACAAGATCCGTTGCCCTTTACGGAGCTGTCATTTCGGCCGGCGCAATGGATATAGGCAGTACAGCCAGTATACTCAGAAAAGTTCAGGTCATTAGTCTAATTGGAATAACAACAGCGTATAGGATTGTGTCAACTGATGGACTTAATGTCATATCTAATTTACCTCTAATGGGACTCATGCAAGAAATGAAAACAATTTACAATAGCAGAAACAAGCAAAATAACTACAAGGAAGGAAAAGATAAATAATATTGAACCTATGGGAAAGAGGGTGGGAAAAGAGTAACAAAGAGCAATGCAGTTTTAGGCTTATACCAAATAGTAAAAAGTGGACAGGAGGACTAAAGAAAAGCTTGTAAGAGTAAAAAAGACAACTGAAAGTACCACTTTTAGTCGCTTAACAAACTTTCTTTTTATTCTTCTGAAAAATTTAAATTTCTTCACTTTTTTATGTTTTGCTTACTTTGTATAGAAATAAAAGTTTTTCTCTGTGTGTATGAACTTTGTTTTGTTATCAGAATAAAGCTTATGAATCTTTGAAGTAATACACTTCTAAAATATTTTACGAGCCGACACTGGACCACGTAACTTATAATTTCTGTTAATTAATTTAGATGAACAGTTCTAAAAAAACTGAAACACGTCCTCACGAGTTGCAAGAAACTGCAAGTCGATGGAAAGTAGAAGCTAAAAATTTGTGTCATCGGTTACGACAAGAATCAAAGGTAGAACCTGTGTTATGAAATGGGATGTATTGCTAAAAAGGAGGATGCCAGAAAATACGAGCCTTGTGCTCATGATGTTGACAGAGCGGAATCAGCATTGGGTGGCTAAAGAAGCAAATGAGGCGGTGCAGTGGATATTAGAATGGATGAAGTATAAAGGAGTTTTTTCTGGAGAATATTCAGGTCATCTGAGTTATAGGTAACGCTGGCCTCAGTAATGAAACTAACGCAACAAATGACGAAATCAGCGGAAAAAGCAGTAAAAGAGGAGAGCTGCTCTAAAAAGATTTATTCTAGGAACAGGATGGGCCCATGCGGTAAGACAAACATTTTTAAATGGCATGACAGAATCTGTTGCCATTTACAAAACTGCTATTTTGATCGACGCCATGGATACAGGCAAAACAGCCACTATACTTAGAAAAGTTCAGCGCATTAGTCTAATTAGAACAACAACAGCTTATAGGAGTGTATCAAACGAGGCTCTTAGTGATTCCTACAGTGCCAGCTACCCGTGATGGTTCAGGCTGGCTGCCTAGACACGTCACTGCAGCACTTTTGATATCAGAAGAAAGCTGCCTATAAGGAGCTCCGCAATTCCGTTCGTGCACCTACGAAGATTATAATCGATTAGCACAAAAACGCATATCTGTAACCATGCGCAAAAGCGTACATGGATGCGTACATAAGCTTTCATAGTAAAACAGTAAACATAGTAAAATAGTAAACATTTATATAATTTACTTTAAATAAACAACATTAAAATAGTAAACATTACCTGTATTCAAACAATTATTTAAATGCCTTTTTCCAAACACCCATCAGTGGCGAATTTAATGGATGGAGATAACCAAGTAAAAAACGGTTTTTGAAAATTTTCTTCTTGTTCAAAATCAGCTCAGTATATTCAATTCCTCATATTGATAAACAAATTTCATTTTTTCAGCTCATATAGGTACCGAATTATTTAAGGTAGTACAATTTTTTTCAAGGTCAAATTACTTCCAAGATTGCGTGTCCGTTTTCTAAAACTTATTTAATCGCTTAAATATTAAACACACTTTCGATCAAAGAAATAAAAAAAATTACAGGAACAGATTTCAAGACAATTTCGCAAAATTTTCAAAACAAAAAACACCCTATATATATATGCTAAATTGTGATTTTAGCCAAAAGTGTTTCAAATAAAACCAAAAGAGCTTTAGGCAGCCTATAGAATAAAGTTCAATCGAATGTCTTATCGTTTATAGTTTCGGAGATAAATATATTCAAATGTTTATTAAATTTTAAACATGGAAACGTAGCTTTCTATAGCAGATAGAGACATGGGACTAATTTCATTAGATGTATAATAGAAGGTAACTTATATGTGTACAAAATTTGATTCGCATAGCTGAAAAACTGATTTTTTATTTAAAAAAATTACGGATTTCCGTTATCTTGGATAATTAACTTTTGTGCAAAAATCGTGTGCTAACAACATTCATCTTGATCAGTCCGATAGTTTAGAAAGAATCATTGAATATACATCCACTGGTGGAGGTTAAAGGATGTATGAATGAAGAGGGTTTAAGCGCGTTGGAGGGAGGGATGAATAACATTTTGAAAGGCGAGGAGAAAGTGCCGGAAGAATGGAAGAGATGTGAAATTGTGCCCGTTTATAAAAGAGGAAATAGAATGAATGTGAATAGTTACAGGGGAATAGGAATGATGGTTGGGTTATACAGGTTGTTCGCGAGGATCACAAGTAGGAGGTTAGAAGGGGAGTTAATGAGGAAAAGTGTTTTATCATGCACGAGATAGCGAATAGAAAGAAGTTATACCTCCTATTTGTGGACCTATAATCGGCATTTGATGGGCCTGTGAAAAGGAAGTTATGGGAAAGAATGGAGAAGGTAGGGATCAATAGAGCATTGATTAGGATAATAAAGGAATTGTATTAGGACACGAAAGTAAGACCGAACGTGAATGGAAGGGTGTCAGCAATGGCGTTCAGATCAACAGGAGGATAAGACTGGGTTCTTGCCTATTTAGATTTGGAGGAGTTATTAGAGAAGGAGCAAGCGCGAGGTTTAATAAGTGGTAGGGAAAAGTTTTGGCCCCTAACATACGCGGATGTCATAGTATGTATGGCAAGTAGCTGGGAGGAATTGGAAGAAATGATAAGAAAATTGAAAGGATATATGGATAGAAGGGGGCTGCTAGTGAGTGTGGAAAAGACTAAAGTAATGATTTGTAAGATAAGAGGTAAAGATCGTGGCAAAGATGTGTTTGAAATAGGGGAGAAAGGATTGAAACGGTAAAGACATTTAGCGATTTAGGGTTCTTATTGGCTCAAAACCGTCGTGTAAAGAGGATATGGTGTTGAAGAAGGCAAGGGGCGCTATTGAGAGATTGAGAATGGTATGGGAGAAGAGATTTGGGGACTCAGTGAGAATGAGGCTAAAGATCGTGTGTGTGTGAATAGTATCATGATGTATGGAGCGGAAGTATGGGAGGTGGGTAAAAGGGGGAAGATGGAAAGAGTGCAGATTGGATGAAAAATAAGCGGCCAAAGAAAAATAAGCAGCTCTTTTAAATTGTGAGAAATTATTCTTGAAATTTCTTTTTGCTCCTTATTAACCCCTTTTTAAATTATGTATAAACGGGTTGCAGTGATATGGTTACCAGAGACGTACTAAGGTGAAATAGAAAAAATGAAATAAATATACCTATACGTACTACGTACGAATATAATATATGAAAGATAAAAATATATAACATAATAAAAGTATAACAGTTTTTGTTTGATTCAATTACATTTTGTAAATTATTTACATTTTGGGTTAATTGTTTCGGTGAACCAAGGTTTTTTTTTTAATTTCTTCCTCTTAGTGCGTATGATAATAATTATTAGAGCAGTTTCAATAATAATAATTACCTACAGAAAAGTCAAAGTATAGTTCGTTTTGCATAAACACTCATAATTATAATAATTAAACTATTTATAATACTAATTAACTTTTGTTTGATTTCATAAAAGTATTTAAAAACAAAAAAGATATCTACGAAGGAATACTAAAACATAAATTTTAATAATTATAGTAATTAAAAGAATTTTTTTTTAACAACTACATTTAAAAGTTTGTTTTAGAAGTTATAATGATAATATAGCATTATTATAACGTTGGAATAATATAATGTTGCTAAAACGCTTATATAATTTAATGTCTTTTCAGTGACAAGAAAATGTGATAACGAATCGATTATATTTCATTGCTTGTCTAAACTGTATTACATATTTTTTTTGTTGTTTCTGAATGCTTATTTAATGTCGGTATATTTTTGCCGACATAGCCTATCACCAACTTTTGCCGCTCGACAACGAGAAGTGGGAGAAAAAATTGAAATGTGGATACATAAGAATGTAAACTGGGAATTCGACCTTATTTCATTGAAACATTAAACTATAAATTAATTTTGCATCTAAATTAATCTTAAATGAATCTTATAAATTAACAAGAAAGTTAGACAAGCAGCGAAATACTTCTCTATTTATATTGGCAACTAAATTATTTATATGATACGGAGAAGGAACCTACAACCAATGAAGTCTAGCCAGGAGGGAAATAATATTTTAATGAATCAATCAACATTAAAAAAAAATGTTTCAAATCCCCGTACCTACCACATACACAGGAAGGGTCATCTTTAGACCAATTCTGAACAGAAGAGCGGGACTTAATGTATGTCCGAATCTGATCGTACAAACAGAAGACACATTTATTCTGGTATTTATTTGAACAAAGTTAAATCATGGGCGTATCATTATTTCTGGCTGAATCCCACTAAAGTCTTTACCCGTAGACTGCCATTAAGAATACATCTCCTTTTCAAATTCTGAAGTTTTATTTTGGCCCTTTTCTAGCAATAGAATCAGCTCTATATTAAGAATTATTTTCGAATTTAGTTATCGAAGCACATTTCCAAATAAATGCTATTTGATTTCTACTTGAATTGAAAATTCTGCATTTATTATTCACGAATCCAAAGTTATCTAATTTATTCAAGGCACTTTTCGAGTCTGAGAAAATTATCGAACATTTCGATTATGTAATATAATAAGATCAATTGGAAATATTTTCACTTCTTTACTAACACTTGTAGTACAATTGTTAAGATTGTGACTATAGTTTCAACCCTTTCGGTCAGTCTTCAGACATACACACTAGGGGTTCTAGGCAGGGATGTAGTGGGACCGGAACGCACCGTAACGACGTTCCGGCACTTATTTAAGAGGCGGAACGCGTTCTTGAACTTTTTGTAGCATTTCTATATACATTTTTCAGTTATTATTATACTACAGCTCTACATTTATCCAAATAAACTTTTGTTTACTTAAAGCTGGTCCCAGATGTGCGTATTTGACCAGCACTCGTCATGATCGATTAAATAAGGTATTGCCGCATAATTACAACTATGAATTTCTATGTTAATCTATTATTATCCCAGACAACTATTAACCTAATTGAATTTTGTAGTGCGTTCTATGTCCTCTCTTATATATCGGAATTATTTTACATTTTTTCCATGCCTCTGTCATACTTTCCCTTACATTCCAAATTTCATTAAATCCTGTTACTAATGCCTCAAATCTTTTATTATTCATTTGGAATTTCATTCGGGCCTGCTGGACTTCTTTTGTCCATTCTCCATCCTCCTAGATCAATGGGAGCAACAACGGGAGCAACAACGGGAGCAACCACGGGAGCAACAACGGGAGCAACAACGGGAACAACAAGGAGGAGACAACGATTACGAGGGATAGGGGCTACGAGGGATTGGACTTGATGGTGCCAAAAACTAAACGGGAGAGAGCCAACTACCATATAGGCGGGAGAAAAACCACGACAACGATGAGATAACGACTACGAGAGATTGAGGGTACGAGGTCTCACAAAGTGTTAAAAAAGGGTGATTTGACTTTGGTTGACAATGCATTCCAAAATGAAAGAGAAGTTTGGATATGAGGATGAATATAAAAAAAGAGGAATTGAAAGCCAGAAGATAATGCGGATGCAAAGCTCACACTCTTCTCAAGATCAATAGATGCGAAATTATTTGTGGAGTGAGACAAAGATATCGTCTGATGAACTTTGCTTAAGACATGTTCCCAAACATTATGATGCATTCCCTCAATTAGCCTGATTATCTTGTTTACCAATGGTAAAGATGTGTCATCATCTTGATGAGATGCGCTTGATGATGAATTGATGAAGGAAACTAGACTAGAGAAAAAAGAACTATTTGAATAAAATCAAGATGTAGTTGAAGAAAGAGAGTCAAGGTGAATATTAGGCTGAGCAGCTACTTTTACTGAAAATTCTTCAGCATAGAATGAATCACTAGTGGAAGGCCGAGATATTTTTCATTTTGGTGAATTTACAGTATTTGCATAGCAGGTTTGATTAAAAGGATATGGACTAGACTTGGTTCTTAGAACGTGACTGTCAGCCTCCTAATCCTTGGTTTGCACCTGGCAGACGAAACGAGGGGAAGGAGAGGAGGAAAAATCGTCCTGACTTAATATAGAGCAAGAATTCGATAATGTGATGGAGCTGTTAACTGACTAACTATTAGAATAATGAAGTTTATTCGCCTCAAAGAATAATACATTATTCAAAGCCATAGTCTGCTTAATGTTCTGTTGTCTAATAAATTCGGGACGTGTTCTGTCCGCGAAAGCAGTACCTGTTTCATTTGAAATGTGAGGATTACCACAGTAAACACACTTTATAACTGAACAAGAATGAGAATTCACGGCATTAGAATTAATTAATTTACTACATTGGTAGCATCTGGTATCTGACTTACATTTGGATGTAATGACGGCAATGTCGGCATTAGATGGAATGGCGATTTTCTCTCATGAGTGTAACTTCTTGAAGTAAGTTACTCTTTTTACACAACGTTTGTCGAATATGATTTACCCGTAATTAAATGATCTCTAATTTTAGCCACAGTTAATTGAGGTGAAATACCTCTAAACTTTGGCAGAGACTAGATACGACGGAATAGTTACCTTAACATTATCAAGTTGAGAAGCTAAGTCACTATTTAAAAAGTTATTAGGATTCAGTGTTAAACTCTACAAATGTTTGAAACCTTCGGGGATACTAATTCGGAGAAACTAATTCGACACCCGCTGGATTGTTTGTGTTTAACCACTTTCCTACTAAATTAGGATGAATATTATCAGATTTAATGTTTTGATCAAGAAGCGAAAATAATACTCATTACGGAGGTTCATCAAAAATATTAAATTTTTCCGGAAAAGGAGAACTTGGATATTAGATTGTGAATTAGATTTATTTGAGATATCTCCCTCTCGACTATTGCCTTTGCTATTCTCTGTAAACCTTGAAAGTAATGACATCTGCCATATGAAATATATTAAATGGGAAGTCCAAACTTTCATCTCTATATATCAAAGGATACGCCCGATTCACTGAGTGACTGATTCATCGCCCAGCCTAAACCGTAGGCCATGACAATGCGGACAGAGGACAGAAGAGCTGTCATGATACGTGATACGTTGATATTAATTTACAAATATCGCAAGCGAAGCTGCGACGGAACTTGCTAGTCTTTTATATACTAATAGAATTGCGTAGTACATGCAGGTATATGAAATATAAATAAAGAGCTTAGATTTTAAGATTTTCATCTTTCCTATAGAGGTAACGCCCGTTGATTGCGACCTCGGCGTGTGCAATTTCGTTATAGTGCATTATAGTTTTTTTGGTGTTGGACAATACGCCAGGACATTCTCCGGAATTTAAAATTCTGTGCACCGATTTGCCAGTCGAAGTTGTATTCTTACCTCCAAATACCACTTTAGTCTTACAGCCCATGAAGGAAAATGTTGAAGAAACTGATGGAGGTGATAAGATGCCAAGCGCATTTGGTGTAAACAACTTAATACTATGAAAGGTATCACAAATATCGACGAAGAGTGGAAAAAAGTTACTAAGTTGTGTATGAAGGGTGTGTGGAAGAAGTTGTTCAGAAAAATTAACATTAGTACGAAATTGTATTTCTTATTGGTGAAAGAACTTATTCCGGTACGCCACTGATAAAATAGAAGAAATTATATGTCCATACAAACTAACATTGTTTAAGACATCGTTCTCCAAAGCTCGGTAAAACCCAAAACCATACCTGTTTTCATAGTGGACAATAAGCGTACGTGACTATTGTTTTATTGC
>WYDF02042055.1:0-12413 GCA_009867245.2 Adranes taylori | reverse complement strand
ATGATATGGAAAACTATACACAACTATTTAATTAAACTGGGTATAGATCTATTTAATTAAACTGTGTATAGATCACTCCGTATGAAAGCTTGCAATATAATTATTTATACATGACATACTCGACTATTTGTTTGGTCAACTGGACTTGCTCGAAGTGCATATTTAAAAATCTTTTATTGATACTTAAATTGGAGGTAAGAATCAGGTAGAGAAGAGGGTCCTCGTTTTGCGTTAAAGTGACTCACGTTTTGCAGTTATAGTTCGAAGAGATCCCGTAGGACACGAGTGAATCGCTACGCACACCATTCAAATCATTCTCTTTGTCCCGTCATGTGGAGGAGCTCAATCATTCCCAAAAATAAACGTGACAATATTTAAATTAGATCAAATACATGTGACTTAATTACTGATGTAAATTAAGTAAATAATATATTTATTGCAGAATTCTATCCGTTAAAGATTGCTATAAAACTTTTACTGCTTCATAGTTTAGCACATCCTTATAAGTTTCATAGTGAATTTAGTATGAATAAGTTCCTTATTGAATTTAGTATAAATATTATCTATTCTTCGCTAAGTTTGTTCCAGCAAACACTAGAACAATAAAAGAATAGGAGTAGATAGAAGTAAATAATCAAGGGATAAAAAAGTATAAAAGAAACAATACGAAAAAAAAAATCCTTCTCCTGATAACAGAGCTTTAATGGTTGTATTCTTTATAATTTTTGCGATTTAATTTTTGTCTTGAACATTTATAGTTTCAAGTGATTATATATTGCATAAGGAATGTATGTCTATAAATGTAGAGAAATAAAACATCAGATATGAGGAATATATACAATAAATTTAAATTGGAGAAGTTTCGATAATGCCAATAAAGGTCTGCTATTATTAGAAATGCATTTTATAGGTAATATGAAATTATTACATCTTCGTTTATTTTAATTTTATACAGATATAAAATAGAAATATTTTAATAATTGTATGAGGAACACATTTTAATAGTTTTTCAGTTGAATTTATTAAAATGCAAAATAAATGTTTATTATTTATTTCAAAGTGTATTTCGATCTAATTTTATTTTAGTGCCTTGTAGAAATAACATAAATTTTAAAATTTGTCTTGTGTTATAAAATTTGTAGAAAATAAATTGCCAACCAAATTATTACGCAAAATTTATTATAATAGCTAATAGAAATTTTGACGTAATCGAATCAATATTAGATAAAGTATTTCGTGAGAAAAATTTTCCAAATTGATCTCCTGAATATAATCTATTTACACTACTTAAAGCACCACAGTAAGTTCTGAACCCAATAACTTAATAAGTTCCAAACCTAATAAGTACTGAATCTTCACAGGTGCGTTCGGAGTTAGAGAGTGTTCAGTCTGAATAAAAAACGCTTTCATACCTCAAATATGAACGCTTTGGGTGTCTTTCATCATGGTTTGGAAAATAAAAAAAAAGTGAGCGTTTTAAAATTTTATTCTTAAATTTGGATTTATATTGTTTATATAAATCAATATAAATTGATTAAGAAACAAAATGCTTGAAGGATATTTAAAAATAGAATTATGTTAGTAACTTAGGTTTAGAAATTTAAATAATTATGTGTATATTTGAGCATTTCGACTGTTTCCCGACACCATAATGATGTGAAAAGGTGTCATTAGGGTGTAAATATGAACTCTAAAAGCGTCTCACTCAAACAAAACGTCCAAGATTTACTATGTCTAGATGCACCTGCGGGGGGGGGGGTGCATGCGAGCCTTTTGGGATCATAGTTAGGAGCACCTCCCAACATTAATAAATATATTATAAATAAAAAAGAATAATAAGTTATTAGACAAACCAAAAAGATTCATTTTACACTAACTGAAAATATTAAAAAATTTTTAGATGACGTAATATTTTTTTTAAACGTATGTGTACTCCGTATCAGGAAAGTTAAGGAGTCTTATTTTTGTTCACACGTCCTCAAAGACCAATAACTGTCTAAAATTGAAATTGCTTATCGTAAGGGCGTGTAAATAATTCACTTTAAACTGTATGACAGAATGTGGACTTCTAAAACTATTGGCTTGCAAGCTTATATGACTTACCACGGTGGCCAAAATAAAAATTATGTATTAAGCACATATATATATTATGATGTTTATTATATTTTACATTTTCAAAGTTAGTATATGTTTTTGATTAAAAAACAATAATATTCAAAATTGTCTTATTATAATAGGTAAATAATATCAATAATCACAACAAATGTCTTAAAAACCGGCTTGTTTAAGATGTATGGCGCTTTTTCATCCATCATTATAAGGGATCATCAGCATCCTCTTTAGGAGCATTTCACAGGAGCATATTAGGAGCATTGCACTCAATATCTCTATTGATGGTATAATGGGTAGTTTTAGAGTAGGAGAATGCCGAATTAATAGATACGAGAAATATTAACTTAGCCTAGCATGAAAGTTATATAGAAGAACTTACCCTTTAATTATGGGATACTTAGAAGAATAACAATGTTTTCTAGAAAATAACGACTTCAGGAATATTATCCATTATTTGTAAGTATGATCAGGAAATATCATACTTACCAGCTTTGTACAAATTTAAAACTCAGTGGCTTTTAATGACAATGCTAAAATACAGACATTCTATTAAAAGGAATTAGGAATTTAAATAAATTCGGTACGCTATTGTCAAATCCAACAAATAAAGCATTTATGATATTAAAAAAACAATGTTTATTGTTGTTTACTGATCTCTGAAATAGGTTAAGTAAAAAACAGTCATTCTGTAGACCAAATCAACAATTTGGGGACGGACACTAACCATAGAAAAATACTAAAGTCACGAAAAAAAGCATGCGGCATTGGAGATTGGAATAGTGGGCCAGTTATTCAAAGTTTGAAAATCATTAAAGGCAGATGGTTCTTATGACGTCATAATAGGTATAAACTTAATTTTTCAATAAAAGCTATGGAAAAGTACAAAAAAATTAAGAATGGAAAGTGAAAACAATACTCACTATGAAGGGAAATTATGTAAGGGAAGGATAATAGGATACAGCCCTTATGTATCCTATCAAGCCTATGAAGGTTTAATAATTTTGAAATTAGGACTGCTGGCGTCACATATTTTCGTGGAAAGTTGATTGGTCGACTGGAAAGTTGATTTTTTAACATCAGACAATATATAAAGAAAAATTTACTAACGACCACATCTTACGGTTCGCAAATACCTTAGAAAGACATTGGTAGTTAAACACCAATAAATCTTAAAATACAAATGGAATCAGAGTAAATTCATTAGAAATTTAGTGGGGGATTGACTGAAGAGGGTAGGTTTCTCAACCTCAATTAAGAATTTTGTAAAAAAATGGAAAATAAGAAAAATGCAACTCCATTAATTTAGTACCGACATGTTAGTAAAATTTCTCTTAAAAACTTTTTAGCCTCCTTCGTACCATCTGAAATAAGCTAACTACCTTCTAAGAATTTTATCGATATCGATGTGAGATGCATTAATCTTGAGGGGATTTAAAAGGAGTAGCATCAGTCCGGTGTGAATCTGGTCAGTGTCGGAAAAAGAAAAAACTGAACACTCGGTATATTAAAAGGGGCGACCATCACGTTTGGATTACCTGGAATGAATCCAGAAAAACAACTTCGCACAGTTTTCGACGTCCCCTGCAGTACGTAGTCAGCTGTAACATTTTTGCTTCGGGACATGACCTAGTTTGGACCCGATGGGTTCAATTTTTGAATCTTAATAGAATTTTTTTGATAAATAATTAGAATCACTTATGCTGAAGTTAGTTTCAATCAGTAACAAATTGTCTTTCACTTGTTGTTTAAGAAAATTTATTCAAGGGTTTAGAGACCCATCAAAGCTGAAATGGGCACTGCTTCACAGGCCGATTTCATTTAATATCTTTGTTTAAAATATTATGTTCTGAACTGTATGATCACATTGATAAGTAGGTAACATTTAGTAGAATGTGCTGAAAATTCTTGATATATGTTAAATTATAGCGAATTCTTGGGGTACCGATCCTTACCTAATTTTGATGTTATAAATTAAAGTGGTGGGCGGGGTATTTTGGCTAAGGGATTTATAGATAAGGGAATTATAGGACAAAGATTTTATTTGGATTTTATGGGGTTTAAAAAAAATAAGAATGTTTTTAGATATGAATTGGAGCAAGTAATTTTGCGAAAATTTTTAGGGTTGGAAATTTTGATATCGAGATTTGGTTCTGATTTTGATACATTAGGAAATTTAAGATTTGAGCCCTTTAGGTAATTACACAGGGTGTTTGGGGGAATTTAAAGGATTTGATTAAAAAAAAATTAAAAAAAGGATTTTCAAGGGGTTGAGTAGTTTGAAATAATCAATGAGGGTGTTACTTAAACATAGAGTCTCCATACAGACACTAGCTTAGAACGGGTTAGTCATCATTTATCATCGTAAGGGTTCATCCAAAAAGAAAAAAATATAAAAATATAAAAATTGTTAAAGACAGCATCGCCATTAAATCATTATAAATTATATTCATAAGTTTGCTTAACAACTTTGCTTAATCGTTTCATTAACCTATTTGATGTCTTGTTCATTTAAAAATTGTTAAAGATTAAGATTATGAATAAATTGGGTATATCGTTAAGGTTGAGTTTATTTTGAAACTTTCCTTTTCTATACATTTTACCCTTCTTCCATTCAAGGTTTTAGATTACATCGCGCATAGAAGTGGCGCCCATATATCAACAGAAATTTGTCGAAGTGTCTTGAAAACCCACTACTGCCGAGGTATTTTCAACAATTATCATAGTTGATCAAAACGAAGAGGAAGGAATCCCTTTCCAGAGGTAAGCCTCCAGCAGAGCACGCATTGACTGGAGGAACAAGTACAGCGAGCGTTATATAATGTTGCCTTAATCTTACCTACTTTTCATTTAAAGTGTTAATACTTATATCAGCAACGAATTGAAAATATCAACTACTACTAATTTCTATTACTACTAAATCTGATTGCATTCAAAAACTAATAATTGATAATACGAATTTTCATTTGTATCAACAGCCGGCTTGTGGCTTAGTGAATTATAGCGGTTTTCGGTTTTCGGTTTTCAAAGCCGTGATGCTTCTAATAAAGAGGATACTGGTGATCCCTTATAATAATGGGTGAAATGACGCCATACATCTTGAACAAGACTCTTTTTTAAGACATTTGTTGTGATTATTGATAGCCATATTACGTAGATATTACGTATCCATTAAATTAATATATATATGTTTGCTGGTCCGCATATATATGATCACCGCATATATATGTTTGCGGTGATTTTTTCAAGACAGATATTCATATTAATTTTCAATAATATCATTAATACATACTGAGTGATCCAAACACTCAAGAAAATACGGCTCATTCATTTCATAGGTGCCTCTCTATAAGGAGAGAACATGGAAATTAATATATTGTTGGAAAATAACACCAGAAACAGTACCAGTGACGACACCTAACGGAAGAAGCCAAAACTATGCTTTGATGTTAAGTTAGTTATCTAAAAAGTGCTGTTTAAATAGTTATATTTTGTATACGACTTCTACAATTGTACAACACATATTAAAAGTATCTATGTTCTGAAATCATCACCCCGCTAGTTCAGTTGGTAGAGCACCTGACCGACAATCAGAAGGTCCCGGGTGCGATGATTTTTTCAAGACACAAATATTCATATTAATTTTCAATAATATCATTAATACATACTGAGTGATCCAAACACTTATGAAAATACGTCGCAATCACATTCAAAATACGTCGCAAGCAGTTTTCGGATTTGCTGATATCGAAATAGATAGATAGAGTATGGAAAGTGACTTTTTAGAAGTATATATAGCTTTCTTACTATTCTTTACGAGTTAGTCTCGGTTTTCAAAGCCGTGATGCTCCTAATAAAGAGGATGCTAGTGATCCCTTATAATAATGGGTGAAATGACTCCATACATCTTGTACGGTGATTTTTTCAAGCCACAGATATTCATATTAAAATTCAATAATATCATTAATACATACTGAGTGATCCAAACACTTATGATCCAAACACCAAACACGCAATCACATTCAATTTCGTGTTTATTTGTGTTCTTTTAAATAAAATAATGAGTGAAATAAGTTATGTATCAAAAATATTACAAAAGTATAATTTTGAATGGCGCAACAGATGCATTGAAGAAGTGGGGAGTGGATAGTGATTTCCAAATGAAAAGACAAGAAATAACTAAACGACATTTTGATTAACTACGTTCAGATTTTCGCTTTTGATAAGATTCAGAACATAATTGTTAAGATTCTGATGCAAATAAATGAACGTTCTATTGGAATGCGAACAGCTAAAAAATATTTCAGTTTTTTAGAACCTGCTAAAACTCCTAAAATGTCAGATGCTGAAATTTTAAACCAGTGCTTACTATTTAAAAAATACCCTGAAGTGTTTACAGGTTAATTAGATTTTCAAATAACCTTATTACGAAATGATCTTAGTGCATCAATGTCCAGAAAGCAGTTTTCGTATTTGCTGATATCGAAATAGATAGATAGAGTATGGAAAGTGACTTTTCAGATGTATATTTAGCTTTCTTACTATTCTTTACATTACCAGTTACTGTCACTAGTATACAACGTACATTTAGTAGATTAAAGTTAATAAAAGACTATAAAAGAAATTCGAGCAGCCATCGAGACTAAGCGAACTTGCAATATTAACAGTAGAATATGAGCAAGCTAATAGTATGTGTTTAAAAGAAGTCATTGCAGCATTTGCAAATTTAAAGGCGAGGAAGAAGAACATTTGAAATTGTAAGTCTTTAACTTTATTTTTGATAGGAACAAAAATTACATAGGGGACCATTTTATAATTTTTGGATACGGGCCAAATGTTTCTAGTTACGCCACTACAGACATTAATTAAATCTGAACGTAGCCCAAGTATTCAAGGCAGAGAATATTCATTAATTCACCTTTAAAATTTAACGTATTTTTGGCTACAATTAACTTATAAAATTTGATAAAATATTAATTATTTACTACTATTACTTATCTTTGCAATATGTTTATTGCACGTAACAACCATGGATAACGGACGAAATTCTGCAGCTAAGGGAAGTGAGAAGAAGCGAAAGGCCAAAGATAGCAGTCGATACAAAGAATTGAATAGAATGGTGAGAGAAGCAAGACAAAGAGCAAAGGAGATACGGTTGATGGACAGATGCTGCGAAATAGAGGCGTTCCAGGCTAAACATGATTTGTTTTATATTCACAAAAATAAATCAAAGAACTAACAAACCGCCATCGAAAACAAACCGGCAATATGTTGAAAATCTATTTTATGACGCAAGGCCCGAGCAACCATCAGAGAATAACATAATCAACGATGAAATTCCAAAGGATAAGGTGCGAAGGGTGATTAAAATCCAAGAAAACGGAAAACTTGTGGGCGCAGATAAAATGCATGCAGAGACTTTAAAGTTGATCGTCGAAACTGATGGTATTGCTGACGCCGAGATCCAAATCTAGATGCACGTGAGACTTCCTGTACAAAGATGGCGACCAAGCACCAAATCCCTCATGAGCACGACAAGCACGTTTTTAACACTGCGGAGAAGATATCAAAGAATCACGAACTACCTCCTCAACGCAACATTCAACCGTAGGCCAACAGTCTCGGGATTAGCTCTAGGGATGTCGCCATAAATCACAAACACAACTATCTAACAGTAACAGTATTTACTATCTAACAGTAAGACCAAATTTTAAACAGATAGGTGCTAATTTCAAAAAAATGACATATTGATGATCAAAAGTATAAGAATTAGTTTAAAAATTGAGGCAAGGTGGACACGCATAGTGGTAGCTGTTATCAACACCCTCTTCCTCTACATGCGCAAAATATTACTATACTGAACTGTGAGTCCGGTGTTCTATCAATACGCTAAATGCCTCTGCTAAGCTATTCTTTTGACTTCAATATGTATGCATACAAGTTTGTATATATTAAGATGTTATAAATCGATTTATTGGTACGTGACTCTTAGTACGTGACTTTTAGTACGTAATTTTTACATGGTACGTGATTTATAATACATGACTCTAATACAAGATATGAACTAGAGGTGTTATTTAAAAAGGGTTGTGCTTTGATTGTTAAGGTCCTCTTTCAGTTAAGATCACTATAGAAACAACTTTGGTCATCTTTATAGTGGTACAACGCGTTTAAGAAAACCCATTGGAAGTATTATGCGAGGCGAACTTTGATTGTTAAAGTCCCTTGCTCTTCATTGGTTAGATAAAAACATTTTAATAGTTCCTCCCAATTTTTAAGGTGCTACTTCGTCCAAATGCATTACACACAGCTAATACGTTGCATCGTGCAAAATGAGTTATGTAACCAATAAATCGATTTATAACTTCTGAATATATGCAAACTTGCATACATATTGAAGTCAAAAGGAATATTTTAAGAATTAGCTTAGCAGAGGCATTTAGCGTACCGGACTCACAATTCAGTGTAATAATATGAGGAAATGCGCCTATAGAGGAAATGAGAGGGTGTTGAAAACAGAAGCACGTGTGCATCAAATTTTAAACTCATTCTTAAACGCCTCAATTTTTAAACTCATTCTTATACTTCCTGATCATCAATATATCTTTTTCGAAATTAGCACCTATCTATTTAAATTCACCATTCCGGGCTTCACCATTCAATAATGCCTAGTGGCTTAAATTAAAATCACATGCAATATTCCATCCCATATTTGCACAATATATGAGGATGCTGTTAAAATTTCGGGATGTGGCTACACTGTACTTAAGCGATTATTAACCTATAAAGCATCATGTTAGAAAAAAAAGTGAAAAGGAGTGCATCAAAGATTTGAAAATTGCCTTTGATGAAGAGGCACCTTCAAAGACAACTGTCTTTCAATGGTACCAAGAGTTTAAATTTGGCCGCAGTTGTATTAGTGGCGAATTACGTGAAGGTCGACCAATGACATCGAGAACTGCTGAAAACATTGATGCTGTACGAAATATGATAATGTCAGATCGTCATTTAACGTATTGAGAAATTGATTCACACTTAGGCTTGGGTCTGAAACAAACTAATGAAATTTTTCATCATCACTTAGGTGTTAAAATATATGTTCCCGTTGGATCCCCCATAATTAAATTGAAGCTCAGGAAGAGGCTCGTGTGAACTTGTGTAAAGAAATGCTTAAACAATTCGACTCAGGGAGATCAAATTTGACATTACTAGTGGTGACGAAAGTTGGATCTATGCTTATGAACCAGAAACGAAACAGCAGTAAACTGTTTGGGTGTTTGAAAATGAAATCAAACTCGCTGTCGCACTGTTTCTAAGAAAATGGCAGCTTGTTTTGTCTCAAAAACTGGGCATGTCGCTACTATTTCACTTGAAGATCGTAGAACTGTTAATGCAAAATGGTATACATCCATTTATTTATTACAAGTTATCACTGAATTACGAAAAACAAATAGGACGCGATGCATCATTCTGCACCATGACAATACCAGTTTCCATACTACGCAACAAACAGTAAACTATTTGAGCAATCAAAAGGTAGAATTGTTGTCTCATCCTCCATATAGTCCTGATTAAAATCCTAACGACTTCTTTACTCTCCCAAAAATAAAAAATCGACTACCTGGCAAACGATTTTCATCTCCAGAAGATGTAGTAGAAGCGTCACAAAATGAGATTTCAAGTGTACCATCTTCTGAGTGGAAAAATGCTTTAATGATTAGTTTATTCGCATGAAAAAATGTAAAGGGTACTATTTTAAAAAGAAATAAAGCATTATTTTATTTCTAGATGTTTTTGTCTTCTTCTATCCCGAATGTTTAACAGCAGCCCTCATATTTTGGACTTACAATGACATTTTACTTTCTGCACACTAAATTTGTGAGGATCCATGAAATTAACTTCTAGGTGCACAAATTTCCAAAATCCCATTTGATCAACGGCACTTACGTAATCCACCGACCAATCAGATAATTGGAAAATTAAACATAGGATAGGAAGTACGACAATTTCCCCTTCCAAAAAGGACAATTCAACACTATCACCATCTTTATAACAACATAGGTTCCCACGATAACGTAGTCGGAACATTTTACCATGCCTTAGCTATTAACATTTAACCATTGTGTCTGCACGTTGCGACACCTTACAGGAAAGTAGGAACTGTTCCTAGATTTTCTGCAAGTTATTCAGAGCTCAAATCCCGCTATTCATAGTACTCAGCCTACTCCAACAAGCACTCTACCACGTCTACGTCTACTATTACATTATACTATTATCACCCATATATGATCAAATAACAACCCTCATAATAAACGGATATTAGTCGACTAGCGCCAAAGGATGTAATCTAGCGCCATCTACAGAGTCAAACTCACACTAAAAATGTCTAGATACTTAACGTAATATTTCACTCTATACGACTAGCTCAATAATCGTCAAATCTGACAAATTACGCATATGTTGACAATAACACAACGAAATTATTTATTTATGTAAACTGTAAACAAAAACGTTATTTCTTCCACATGTAAGAGAAGTCTTTATTTATAGATAAAAATAAAAGTATCAAGCCTTTTTAACTTAAGAAATTCCCTCTAACAAGCTGAAATCCAAACTGCAGTTATTGATGGAACATAATACTAAAAAGTTAGCAAAATACTACTCGCACTAATTAAATTCAAACTTATATTTGAAGTCAAAATAATTTCTATTAAAGACGAAACTGAGTGAAATTAAATATTCAAATCAAACCAGCAGGTAACTAATTATAATTTATTAGTTAGCTGTATTCCTTATGTCGAGAAGAGCTAGACCTCAAATATTTACTTCAACCAACTTGGAATAAGATGATTACAATGGAAAGATAAATATGTATAATTCGAGAGGTAAAAAATTTCTTAAATGAGCCATAATTAATCGACAAATGCAATAATCATTAATGGTAAAGAGAATTATTGATAAGAACCATATTATTTTAATAGGACATATAAGTTAACCTAACTTAGAATTACTACAATTAGATACGATCATTCCATTTCTACAAGATCGTCAACCGAGAAATGTTTGTTTACTTACAATAATGCACGGTCATAAAAACAGCCATAAAACATTTTTTTTTGTAATAAAACTGTTTGTAATATGTTGGGAAAATAATTAAATAGCAATAAGAAATAATAGTTTCAAATATAGAAACATGCAATAGCTCTGAAATATAGTGAAACTTAGTTATAACGATCACGCGTTAAAACCCTATCTCATTTAAAGCGAGGGTTTTTTTTTTAAATTTAATTGCGTTTTGATGTATTGTATGTAATTTTCAGCGGTTATAGCGATCATCGTCACGGTAATAACATTCTAATTTTGAATATACTCTAAATAATATCCACGTTTATGATTAATTAAATTAAATATATGTAACTAAATTAATGAAAATAATTTAATAAAGTAAACAATTCTGCTAATTAATGAGCCCAGAAGGATATGTTTTCTATATACTATAACAACTTATGCCTCAAAAATTCTACTGCGGTAATTTTTTACGGGGGTAAATCCAAGGAAATCTAAAATATTGATTTAATGAACGAAAAATCACGCCTGTTTTCTTGGCGTGTGGTGGTTGTTTTAGTTGCTCTTCTTAGTTTATAATGTTGGTCCCGTATGTGCGTTATGCCCTTATGATATGGAAGCAAACGAAATTATACTGACAAAAATACTCGCTTATGGGAACTCGGAAATTAACACGTTTTTCGTTTTTATCTAAATTAAACTAGTCAAGTACTTTTTTAATTCAATATATTGACATAAAGATGTCTGGAGGGTACTGATAGGGTGTGCTTCTCAGTCGAGTGTTACTAATAGGAGGGTAGTACTGATAATAGGGTAGTGACAGGATGGTGTGCAATCCAATCGGATACTACTAGTAGGAGGAAAAAATTAGAAAACATTCGAAAAGTTACAAACTTCCCTTAACAGTAAGGTTTGGTGGAAATCTTACAAAAATATACCCGGCGCTTTCACCATATATGTGACGTATTATTTTGGGGAGTGGGTAACTCTCCAAAGAGACATTAGTGAGAGTGGGATCTTTGTACCGGGTAGTGCAGCTGTCCCACTCTCACTTAGTACATACTTAGATCGATTAATACTTGTCACGATGCTCTTCGTTTTGGTACTTACTTTAGTTAAAAAGATTATAGTTTTCCTCAGCCAGAAAATACAAATATACTACCCGAGGCTCCCAATAGAATTTAAAGTAAAAGACCAGACTTTACCTTTGCTAACGTTGTGCTTACCTTTCTAAATAA
>WYDF02042054.1:0-25733 GCA_009867245.2 Adranes taylori | reverse complement strand
AAGGCATTTGACCTTGAACCCAAAAATTTTTTCGCCTGCGGTGCATTTCTTTTTTTAAGGGGCGTAAATATTCACTTATGCCCCAGGTGCAAAAATTCCTAGTTCTGGCACTGAACCCCGTCCCCTAAATTCGCCATTGATTAGTGTTTTAAGCAGGTATTTAAATAAATGTTTGAATGCAGATAATGTTTTCTATTTTAATGTTGTTAAACTACAAGAATACTACAAATGGCAAAATATTAAATCCAAAGTCATGCTAAGTATGCTTACCTACCATGATTATAGCTATGGGTTTCTGTGATAATCGATTATTACCGTAAACACCTTATTCCCTATTGTATATACTAATTGAATTTAATAAAAGAGTTATAAGTAATCTAAACTAAATACTTTAACCTTTGGCGTATGCAAAATATAATAAAACATATGACTTCCAGTGGCGGTACAGTCCACGAATTTTTATAGTGTAAAATCACTTTACTTTAGTTCTAAAAATAGTATGTATTTCTATTGTAGTTTAAATGTTCTTTATTATTAGAATGGTGTAATATCAAAACGAAATAAATCATTGCTGCTCGTTAACAATACTAGTTATGTAAGTAGTAATACAATACTTTAATACTAAAGTAGTAATAAAATACATATATTATTTCAAGATCTATTATTATTTAACATATCATGACAATCTATTATTTAAAAAGATTACATCTTGTACAAATCTTGTACAAAATATATCAGAAACTAAAAATAACATACTGAGATGGCACAATAAAAAATTTGTGGATTGCCTGATGGATCCAAATTGATTACTTGATGGACCTATACGAATTGATCCCGTTACTTTTGTCGATAGTTTGGTCTAATAATTATAGAATACTGAGCTGCACAATAAAAAAGTTATGTACAGGTCCCCCCCGGGGACAAGAAAAGTTAGTAATTTTAGTGTTACGTAACTGCAGTAAACGTTCATCCAGATTGATTACCCGATGGAGCTATACGAATCAGTCCTCTTACTTTTGTCGCCCGTTGGTCTTATAAGAGTAGTTAAGTGTGGATGGCTTGATAAATTTTAAAACTTAGGTTGATGATAAAATTTGTTTAATTAATTGAGTTGTAGCCGCTCCTAAATTTGATTTACATGGTAGAGCTATACGAATTGGTGCTTTTATTTTTGTCGCCAGTTTGGCATGATGAAATTAATTTTATTAGTAGTTGAACAGGTATATCTTGTTAAATTTGAATTCTTATTTTGAATTTCCAGTTTCTTATTTCATTGACCGAAGAAAGATTTAATAATTTGAAAAAATCATACCAACATGTTAAAATAATTCAAAGGTCTTTTTCAAAAGTCACTCTTCAACAAACTGTTCTTACACATAGTCAAAATGAAAGATTAAATATGAGCCATAATGGAAAGTTCCGAAGCCAAAAGAAGGTGTTCTTGGTGCAAGAAATTTAAAAAAATAAATGATACCAATTATAGGACTTCATTTATTTAGAGTAAAGAGCAAAAATAATATAGATGTGCGATTTTACTTTGTATGTCCTCATAAGTAAGCTAAAGGATTGGTATAATCACAGTAATGAATCTAAGGGGGTGCCAGGGAGGAATCACCTGGAGTTAATCTGTGAAATGTGTAGCTCGACATTATAAAAACCCTCCCGAATTATAAAATGTCCCCCCCCCCCTCAGAGTTAATGTAGCTTTTTATAAAAGAAAGGTCACAGAACCTAAAATAAAATGTAAGAAGGTGCTTTATATTTAAAAAATCTGGAAATGGGACCAAAAGAAAAAGGTCATCAAAATCTAAAATGAAATTAGGTGTTACATTTAGAACATGCCCCGCGAAATCGGGAAAATGGTCACCCTATACGCAAGCTACGTGGCGATTACGCAGCGACGTGTGATAATTAGCGTTGGCTGAATCCAAACTTTAAAGTGATAATTTTATTAATAAATTATTGCACTTTTTATTAACTATTGTGATCCATGTCATTTGAAAGAAGTCACGTCTCCTTTCATAGAGAAATTAGATCAGAATCAGAATATAGTTTTGGCAGCTATTAGACCGTCATAATGCTCCATCAGTTAATCTATCATTGGTTCAGAATTGACCAATTATCACCACAAAAAGTATACCATACATAGGCACCAGTTGGGAAAAACTCTATTTTTGTTCTAAACTTTGCAGTTACGCCTTTTACCGTAGAAAACTCGAAATTAAAAATTTTTCCCAAAGATTTCACTTGCAACTTTAGCAATACATATTTTTTCTCCAAAGTTCTGAGTATTATATTTAAATAAAACCCCTCGTCAATCTTAATGGGACGATCGGTATATGAGCTGAGACCATCTAAAGGGAAGTGAGTCCAAATTATAAACTTACTACAACCGTCCTTCAAAGTTTTCTCATTGAAAAGCAGAATATCGAAAGATACAAATAATCTGAGATGCCAAATGCCCTTCCTCCCCCTCTCACTCATCAATTTTTCATTGAAAGGTAGAGTAAAAAAATCTCTATTTTTCTCCATTTTAAGCATTCTGCGTAAAACTTCTTGGATCCGCTACTGAATACCCTACTCAACCGTAGAGCTAGTTGAATATTGAGCTGTTTGAAGGTTAACTTGAACGACTAAGTTATATGGTATCAACTTTTAATCTATATAGTACGTAATATAGATTTTAACTTCCAGTATATGAAAGATGGAGTTCCGGACACGTACACAAATTTTTATTTGTTGTGTTTATAAATAATACTTCATAGATATAATATGCAATACCGTATAATGTAGGTATTGGAAATAGAACTATAAAACGATAAAGGTATTTATCTGACTGATAATACAAGTATGAAGTTATACGAAAATAATAAAACGATTAAATTATATGGAGATAAGATATACATGCTCCCACAAAATGTAGAATCCTTTACATAAGTGTTTTTCAACCTGTGGGTCGCGTTCCCAGAGGGTCGCGGTCACAAGCCAGGTAAAATAAAAAGGAAGAGTTGTAGCCACTACACTGCAATAAAAGTACAACAATTTCAGAGAAAAGTTTATTTTTAAATATAGGTTCTACAATTTACATTCTACTCTACTTATAGATACAGCAATTAGATACAGATTAAAGATACAACAATAATTTCAGTGAGAAGGCTGTCCCGTTTATTTTTTAATAATTTGTCGGATCGTGATTCTATTTTTGAGACGCAAATAACCAAATCATTTTCTAATTGGACCTTATTTCTCTTCTTAGTTTTTATGTTCACCATTGAAGAGCAATTTAGTTCACATAGGAAGTGGCGAATTGCACTAATAATCTCAAATCTTCCCTTGCCAGCTCTGAATATTCTTCTTTTCTCTTCATTTCGAAAACGTCAAGCTTTTGCGAATTAAATTCTATTTTAAGCATGCCGTCAGCTGCAATATCTATAAGAGCTTCTTTCATCTTCGTTGTCAGATCAGCCAGTTGTACTGACATATCAAAAAAAAAAGATTTAGTATCCATCTATGCCCATTCACAGCGGCAGAATTCAGATCTGGAAAGTAACTTAATAATCTTTTTTCCAAATTATGCAAGCTCTGTATCATGCAAGGAATGTGAGAAATTACTACTAACGATTAGTCCGTTGCAATTTCTTCGACAATCTTCTGAACGCAAGGGAAAAAATCATACATCAATTTTTGTCGACTTATTTTCTTCTTTCCCTTGGAGGCTCTTGTGTAAAATATTGAGGTGGTTAGGTTAAAAAGATCAGCGAGAAATGCTAATTTTAATAGCCAAACTTTTAATAGGGTCAAAAAAGTAATTCGTATATTCAGGTTTATCATCTTGTAAGAACAATAACAATTCAGCTTTTCGTTCCAGAACTCGTGTTAATACATTTTCTTTCGATAGCCATCTGACCTCTGTATGATAAAGGAGATTTTGATGGAGCGAACTCATGTCTTTACAAATGATTCTAAACAGTCGAGTTTGTAAAGCTTACCTTTAATAGAGTTCACAACTTTGATCACCTATTCCTGTAGATCATTCAAATATGGAGATAAGGTAAAACCTTATCTCCATTAAGAAGGTAAAACCTTGGCTGCCAGAGCTTGCCGATAAAGAAAGCAGTGTGTCCATGAAATATTTGGCGTTATTGATTTTAATATCGCAATGAGTCCGCTTTGATTGCCAGTCATAGCTTTAGCGCCATCGCTACAAATAGCGATACATTTTGTCCAATCAATCTCGTAGTCGCGAGTGCTTTCTATAAATGTATCGTACAAATACTGGCCAGTTGTGTTCGCAGGAAGTGCTTTGCAAAATAAAATGTCTTCATTGATACTTTCATCTGCTTCAAAGCGCACAAATACCACAAAATGTGCACAATCTGCAACATCAGTCGACTCATCAAACTGCAGACCAAAATGTGGGCTCTTCTTTAATTTTTCGACTAATTGTTCTCAAATGTCACTCGCCGTGTCGTTTATTCTGCGTATTATCAGAAAGTGCTATGCTTTTTCTTGAATGCTTGTTTGCCTCCTGCTTACTTAATACTTCCGCAAATTATACATTGAGGTTTATTATCCATGACAGTAAAACCATATTTCAAATAACTGTCATCATAAAGTCTATTTTTTTCGGTTTTGACTCACTTCCGCTACTGCTACTTGGTCTAGACGCAGGTCTTTTTAGAGACTTCTCCATTTTATGCACGCTAGTAGGGGGGCGCAAAGATACGCAGAATAATCACGACCGTACACGCTGGCGTACTCTGACAACTGACAAACAACTGTTCCAATGCGGCCGCTGACCGTTGATTTTCAGCCAACCTGCGTGCGCACTCCCACCCCCCCAACAACGCCAACTGAGTCTTATTTGAAATCACTGATATAATTTTATTATGTCCAGGGGGTCGCCAGAATTTTTTTACTTGTAAAGGGGTCGCATATTCAAGAAGGTTAACAAACACTGCTTTACATGTATGTAATACAATGTTATAATAAATTAAAATACAATGTTCTTTTTCCGCTGACCTTAGTAATAAAGAACTTTTAATTGAAAACCGATGGGAGTAGTTCCGAAAATGTTAAAGCAACAAATTATGACTTTTATTTTCATAAATGATCAAAAGAAGAGCATTTAATAATAAAATATAAAAAGGTAAAAAAAAGTCCATCACATACCGACTGTCTAATAGTGTGTCCAAGTTCAATTGCTCCTTTATCATATTACATGGAAAAACATTTTCAACGCAGAAGAGTTTAGAACCTTCACACGCTAAAATTATTTTCATAAGGTGTTCTATAACTTCAAGGCGAACACAACATAAATTTTTTTAATGGAATCCTTTTTTTATAAATCCTATTTTATAATTTGATTCTACGTGTATTTGCATGCATATCTTCCACATAAGGTTTGCTAGGTCTATACTGGATGTTTCTAAACTTATGACTAGTTTTAAGGTTAAAATGAATTTTGAAACAAACGAATTAATTGGTATGAAATTCGTAATTGGTGCGATTAATGAGAATTGCTTGCTAGCAACCAAAATTTATGGAGAAAAATTTCCTGAGCGTAGACTGTGTCATAGTTATACAAGAGAGGTCGCTGTAAACGGGACAACAGGGAAGACGGGTATGGTGACGACACTAGGTGGCGTGATAAGCTGTGATCTAGACTTATTAAATAAATCTCAAATCATCTTAATTGGTGTTTATTATTTTATAATAAATCCACAAATAAAACATAGTGTCAGGTGTGGCTACCAATTAAGTAGAAGTTTTTGAGTATATGATCTGTTCGATTTTTTTTTTCGACATAAGTATTAAAAGTGAGGTTACATCAATTATTTATTTAATCCAGAAGCATTACCATAAGGGCAGAATCAATAACATTTAAACCTCCAGAGGTAGGCTCTGAAAGAACCACCTGACTGGATTAAGTGAAAAAAAATTTAAATATATATGAAAGCAAGTAAGAATAATCAGGAAACAGAATGAAAGGTTGCAATATTTTTGTTCTCTGGGTGAAAAAAGTTATGGACACTGCAGATGATAAAAGCACGTTAAGTAATATCATTAGGTGTTTTGATACGTATTTTATTCCAATACAATCGTTTAAATTCAATCAAATAAAACAAAGTAATAATTCAGTAGATGACTTTCTAACTAAACTAAAAAAGCAAAGCTCCAATTGTAATTTTAAATGTACTGAATGTAACAAGAGTTATGAAGAACGCATGATACGAGACAGATTGCTGATGGGACTAAATGATGCTCATACACAACAAAGGTTATTAAGAGAGAGTGATATCACAGTTGAATAAAATTAAAGAATTCAGTAAATCAGTGGAAGTAAGTAAATTTCATGCAGAACTGTTAAATAATAACGACTCGAGTACTACAGAAAGTGAAATATCTGAACTGAAGAAAAATGCATGTCGCAAATGTTCGTATTTCCACGTTTTTGGAAAATGTCCTGCTTATAATAAGACATGCGCAAAGTGTGGACTTAACTCATAACTTTTGGGATTTTAAAATAAAACCTGTAGGTGTTGTTAATTTAGAATGTAGCTTAAAAAATGTCAAGTTTGTTATTGTGGATACTAACTCAAGCCCTATTTTGGGCTTAGTGGATTCTGAAGAGTTTCATTTGGTGAATCGCGTTAATGTTGTACTAAATGAATTGCCAGATTCAAAGTCTAAATTATTTGAATCCTGTAAACCAATTTTTACGGGTTTGGGTCGAATACCGGAAGAATATTTTATTAAATTAGAAAACAATGCAAAGCCTGTTTTACAACATAAAAGAACCAACTGATTGGGTTAATTGTTTGAGTAGAGAAACCTAATAAGTTGTTAAGATTATGTTTAGATCCAAAACCCTTAAACAAATTTATTAAATGTGAACATTTTATGATACCTACATTTGAGGAAATGGCCTCCAAATTAACAGGTTACAAGTTTTACTCTGTTTTAGATATGACAGATGGGTCTTGGCAAATTGAATTGGATAATGCTAGTTCAAAACTCTGTACCTTTAATATTTCTTTTGATAGATATTCAATGAAGAGGTTACCGTTTGATATCTCTTCAGCTCCTGAAGTGTTCCAATTGAAAATCAATGAACTCTTTGGTAATATAAAAGATGTTTGTATTTTGATGATATAATTATTATGGGTAAAACTACTGATGAACATGATGAAGCATTTAAACAAGTACTAAATATTGCTGAATAAAATAATGTAAAATTTAATTAAGAGAAGTTGCAATACAGTGTTAAAGAAGTAAATTTTATGGGTCAAATTATTTCTGAAGAGGGAATAAAGCCCTACGAAAAATACAAATGCAATTTTAAGTATTGAAAGTCCTAAAAGTAAAAGCGATGTATTTAGAGTTTTAGGATTGTTAAAATTCTTTTCTAAATTTATACCAAATTTATCAAAATTAACATTTAATATGAGAAATCTTGTTAAAAATGATATTGATTTTAGCTGGGAGGAAGTTCATGAAAATGAATTGCAAGGATTAAAATCTCTGTTATCAACTCCACCGATACTACAAATTTTTAATCCAAGAAAATCCATTGTAATACAAACGGATGCACCAGCAAGAGTCTTGGTTGTTGCTTATTACAAGATAATAAACCTATATCTTTTGCTTCAAGGTCATTAACAAAATCTGAAACTAGGTATGCTTAAATTGAAAAGGAACTCCTCGCCATTGTTTTCGCTTGTGAAAAATTTCATATGTGAGTTTAAAGTTATAGTTAACACTGATCATAAACCTTGAATTCCAATTTTTTCAAAAGATTTAGATAATGTCACTAATAGACTGCAAAGAATGTTATTAAGATTATTAAAATACAATGTAGAATTAATTTATGTACCTGGTAAAAATATGTTAGTGTCAGATTGTTTATCAAAAGATAATGTAGAAAACGATCCTGAAATGTTGTACGTTGTACATAGCATAAATGTAAATTTTCCAATTTCAGACGAAAAACGTCAAATATTTCAAGAAAAGTTCAGAACTGATACTATGTTATCAAACGTTATCTATTATCTAGAAAATGCTTGGCCTGAATATAAGAAATTAAGTTCTCTTGAAAAACATTACTTCAAATTAAAAGATAATCTGATTATCTCAGATAATCTATTGTTTATTGATAAAAAATTAGTTATACCTTATGCAATGCGAAACGATATGTTAAAACTTCTTCATGAGGGGCATTTAGGAATCACTAAGGGTAAGTTGTGTGCACGAGAAAATATTTATTGGCCGCGAATGCAGACTGACATAGAAGAATACATATTAAAATGTGAGAAATGTCAAATTTATCAAAAATTAAATGCTAAAGAACCACTCAAGAATTATTTACCACCTGGTAGACCATGGGAAACACTTAGTACTGATATATTTGAATATCAAAACAAAAATTTTATTGTAGTCGTAGATGCATATTTCAATTGGATAGAGACTTCAGTAATAAAAAATAAATCAGCTGCAGAAGTTAAAAAATTCTTAATAAATCTATTTTCTAAATTTGGGTTTCCTGATACATTGATAATACTAACACTAATCAGACAATGTTCCTTATAATTGCAAAGAATTTGCACAATTCGCGAATATAGTCCTCATCATCATCAGTCAAACCGGTTGGCAGAAAAAGCCCTAGATATTGTTAAGCAAATGTTACGCATAAGCAATGACCTTGATAACTTACCTTTTTACGTACTACAGTGCAATAATACACCATTAACTCAATTAGGATACTCACCTGCACAACCCTTATTTAATCGGTCATTAAAAGACAAAATACCGGTCAGTGCAGATAAATTAAAAAGAAAAAACATAGATTTCTAGAGAAATTGAACACAAGTTTAAAATTAAGCAGAAGAAACAACAAAGTAATTTTAATAAAAATACAAAATTTTTACGTCCTTTAAAAGAAAGTGAAAACATTTTAGTGCAGAATGGGAAAAGATGGGTTAAAGATAGTTATTAAAAAAATAGAAGAAAGGGATTATTTAGTAAAAACTGAATTTGGTAGTATCTTTCGTATGAATCGAAAGTTTCTTAGACCCATCAAATTAAACTTTTCAGAAAATACAAACCATATTGTATATGATGATTTTAATGACATCTTTAATAATAATATTAATACTAACACTAATCAATGTAATGATAACTCTAATAAGAGTTTCAACAGAAAAAAATGAATTGATCGTGTGTTGCTTACGAACCTCACACTAGCACATATCTTGTAGAAAACCAAACAGAGATCAGTATGTCATCTATAAATAGAATCCTATTAAAGAATAATATAGATCCATATCACATCCAACGTCACCAAGAATTCCTTCCTGATGATTCTCAAAGAAAACTGGCACAATTCCCACTACTACTCAAAAACTAATCCTTATGAGATAATGCTCCATCAATGTCTGGGGTGGTATCTTAGGGGATTACGTTGTAGGACCACATTTCTTTAACGGTCGTGTCTCTGGTGAAGGATATTTAGACTTCTTAGAAAATGACCTACCTCAGGTACTGGAGCATGTTCCGTTAAATATAAGACACCGCATGTGGATTTTCCATAATGGTGCTCCCGTATACCACAGACAACCGGTTCACAATTATCTTAACAACAATTTTGCCGGCCCGAGACCCCTGACTTCAGTAAACTAGATTTTTTTCTTCTGGTTGACCGATACCAACACATACCTGTGTTGGTATTGGTCAACCTTTTCTTCGTTAGGGGATAGCCATGCGTCCACCCCTAACTGGACATTTTTCGATTCTGTTAGACATTATTGTGCCACGACTTGACAGTTATACATGTGTTGGTATCGGCAGGAAAAGGTATGATTTCCTGGCTGATACCAACACAGGTATAACAGTCAAGTCATGGAATAACAACAAAGTAGTCGCAACGTAGTCGCAACGATCAGTTCTTGTGACACTGTTGAGCCAAGTCAGGAAGCTACTTCCGAAAAGAAAAAGCTTTCAATCATACAACCAAGGGTTATTTCCAAATAGAATCAAAACATGGGGGGGGAGGGGGCGTGGACAGGATGGATGGAAATATAGATAGGTACCGAATAGAAATAAGGTCAAAAAAATGGTGGTGGGCAGCATTTGCGTTTTGCATCGATACGAGCGTGCATAAGGCCTGGCAATTTTATGGTCGACCTGCCCAAAAGTTGACTATTTAAAATTTAGACGAGAAGTTGTGCAAATTTATTTTCGCAAATATGGAAGCAAATCAAGTGGAGCAGGTAGACCTTAATTCCCAAAGACAATAGAAACGCCTTTCATAATGAAATACGATTTGACAGCATACGTCATTGGATGGTTCCAACAGTAAAACAAAACAGGTGTGCTATTTGCAAGAAGAATTTCACAAACAAATGCGGGAAATGTGATGTAAATTTACATGAAGGGTGTTTTAAATCATTTAATTTGTTCTAATTTATAACAAATGATATATTGATTTTTCTGTTTATTTTTAATAAATGAAGCATACTTTTTATTTTGTAATTAATTCATTTTATTTCTTATGATTATACTTAACAGACTTAGTGTTACATTTTTGGCCCTTCCCACATCCGTCAGATCGAATTATCCAAACCATGCAGGAACCTCCTGCGGATCTTCAAGACATCATTGAATTAATCCCACTGTCCCTAAGATGATCCCTACGCCTATATTATAAAAAAAAAAACAAAATCACAAAAAAAAATTATAACATTCCATTTAAAAACATGTATGTTGTGTTCGTCCTGAAGTTATAGAACGGACTGTATACATGAAAATAATGTTAGCGTGTGAAGCTTAAGGCTCTAAACACTTCTGATTTGGAAATGTTTTTACAGTCTGATTCCCTGAGAAAAAAAAATTTGATTATTTCAACATAATCAATTGTGATTTCCTCTGCCCCCGCTTGTCTTGCTTTTAAAAATAAACCTAGAATAAGAATCGAGTGATCATTGATAAACATTTAAAACTTGTAATGCTATTATAAAATTAAATGTGTACACATTAAATAGAAGAACGAGAAAAAAATCACCCTTCCTAAATAATCAAACAGATTTTCTGGTTGAAAAATTTTCTTTGATGGCATGTCACAAGAATTCCACCAATCAAATGTTTCTGTCATTCTATTGCAAAACTTATTTTGTTGTACACTACATGTTAAACATGCACACGGACACAGAAATGATACTAAAGGGAATAATCGCAATTTTTCTATGGAATTTGCTACGATAAAACTACGCAATGCAAGAAAAATAGGACATTGCAGAAAATTTGAGTTACATGTTTAATCAATACAGAAAACAGCTGACAAATATATGTAGCATATTATTTTTAAAATATTGCTGTGTCAGAAATAAATTATCATGCAATGTATTGTATAATGTATTAATTACATTCCGTTAGGTGATTAATTACAACACATCACATATAAAACGTATACCGTCTATGTATAAATACTTGATACTTTGGAAAAAATACAAATAAAAAAATTCCGTAAATAACGAATTTCATAATTCAATGAAAAACATACATTAAGTAAATTTACATTTAAATGCATTTGAATTGGTAGCTGAAACTAGTGATATATACAGATGGTTGGAGTATTAGCATGTTTTTCTAATTCTGTGGAGATTTGTTCTAGACCAATTAGTATCTCTGTAAATTTGCTATTGAATAGACACATATTTAAATCTATCTCAATCTTTGACTTCTAAGTCGTACCTTTCCAATCGCTCCACCCGCATCAAAGTAGCAGACTTTTCTCGAAAACTTCACCCACTAGCCGGTATTTGTCAAGACTTTGTACTAGCACTCTACAGCGCAGATTGTCACGATATGCCTCAAAGCAAAAAAACAGAATGGTCATGGTACAACAATGCTGCTTTTTGTTACTAAACTATAATATCCAAAGTGGTGATAGGCCTATCATTTGATTACAGACCAATTCAGTACAAATAAGATATTTCATGTGCTAACAGCTTGCAAAGTGCTATAGAAAAATTCACAAACGTCACTATCAGTTTCCCACCACCCATTTATATAATCATTGCACGGCCACCCGACACCCATATTAATGCCGCTCAAACACCTTCAATCTAGATATCCGCTTTAACAACAGACAATCGCACTTATCGCAATATTCGGTAGCCTACCTCAGTTTCAGCCCAAATATTTCTAATTAATTTTTAATCTATTCAAGCACGATTAAATTATTATAGTCAGGGGCTGACGTACAGGAAAGGGTCAGTAGAGTTCAAACCCTTATTCCACCTAAGATTACATTTAATTTTTAATTGATATAATCTTAGGTGGAATAGAGATTTGAACTAGACTCAGACTTTCCTCTACATCCGGCGCTGACTAGTACTTTCTTGAATAATGCCATTTAAATAAATGCATAAACGTACTATCTTCATAGTTCATAGTGTCAAAATACTACAATCACTAAGTTGAAGAACGCCAAAATACTAAAAGGTAATACTTAATGAAAAGATCATCCACTTTATTTCTACCTTCCACAATTTATTTTTAAATCAAAATATTTCGTAATTCAATTTATTCTCAATTAATATGTCAATTTGCGTTTATTATTTTAATTTTGATTAATTGGAATATGCCTTAATATTTTTCGTTTTTATACATAAAAAAAATCTTATTGGACTTACCTTATTTAGACTTGGATCTTTCAGACGATCTAACCCAGAAATTGTAGATGGTGTACCGTGTTCACCGTCTCCCCATTGCCCTAATCTGTCCATATCCATGTCCTTTCTTGTTACCGAAGTGCTGTATACTTTTTTTAAACCAAATGTTCTTCTTACCGGTGATCGCTTAACTTCCTTAGAGTTACTGCAATTTAAAACAAGACAGATAAAATCGATTTGATGATTCACGTTTATCAAATTCCCGTATAGTTATAAAAAATTCAAGCGGAGCGTATTTTAGTGAACTTGTAATAATTGAGTAATACGGCTATTTTACTTCGCCAACATTTGTTTTTGTTGTGTTTGATTGGTGCGAACGTCGTGGTTTTTATTGTAACGCATGTCATAAGCGATCGCGACCGTGAAGTATGCTATGCCACAAATGTGTAGTTCGCCCCAACTTCCAATGTTGCCTGTTGTTCAAATAGATTTATTGTATATTATTAAAAATATTATTCTGAATTTGATGTGAATATATTTTAATTACATACATCAAATAAATCTTAATTAATTTATCTTTCATTAATTGAAGTTCTAGCCCAGTGGCATTTCAAAGGTTTATAAACTGGGGCTAGACTACGGTTTATACGCCCCCCCCGCAATTAAGTCATACCTTGTTTGAAAACTTTTGCCACACGGAGCACAGTCACATCTTATCATATCTTACAGCCTTTTTTATCTTTCATATACCATATACGTATGTAACCTTAAACTGGAAATGAAGAGATATAATGCTAGAGGGACGGAGCTTATACGACCATAGTAATATAAGAAAATTATAATTTTAGGTCATTTTTCTCCAAAAACCGAAAGTGCCCAAAACATCACTTCAGATTTGACCATTTTTACTATTGTATATTATATTACTATTATATATACTATATTATACTATTTATATTGTTATATTTACTACGGGTTATTTTTTCATTGTGTAGCAAATGTAATTAAACAAAACACGTGGAGTAATCACCTATTTGACACGTTTTCTATTTATGTTTTAAAAATTTGCTAATCAGGAGATAAATTATTTATTTTGGTAATTGTTGTCGTTTCGATTGTGTTAAGTTGAAATTTTAAAACGTTTTATGGCACGGAGTTTATATAGTTTTGCTCATGTTCCATATTACTAAATGTAAAGTATTCATTATCTGTTTTCACTGTATGTTTAGTTCGGTATATTTAGATCAGGGGTCACCAAACTTTTTTCATAGTAGAAAGCACAAGTGGCTTAAATGAATTTTATGATATTCTTTTATATCATATCATTCAGTATCCTGTGAAAATTGTGCATGCCAGGTTCAAATCTTTGAACCTGGCAGGTGATTTGTGGAACAGGAAATTAAATCTCATAAATTTATTTGTCTTGCAAAAACTGTTCCATATAAACAATAATTACAATATATTTTAGAAATTTAGATTATGTGTTGAACCGACTACGTATGCGGGCCCTAGTATAGTGACACCTGAAACGATGAAACATCTTCCAAATGCATGGGCACCCTACAATTCTGAACATTGAACTATGTACTATGTAACTCGAATGGCGGCTCATTCATTATACTCATTTATGTAGTCTGTTGACGATATTCAGGTTTACGTATTTACATTATTTAAATATTTTATCTTCCATGTAGATTAGTTCAACTCATATATTTATAGCTTTAACCAAAATAATGGTATATTGCTATGCCTTTGGTTGCAAAAATTTGCTTAATGTTTCCTTTTCTTTCATTATAAGTTTTCTTTTAATCGTCCAGAGTTATTAAAACAATGGATCACAGCCATAGAAGAGAAAACTGGTATCATTCTAAACGTACTAGAATTTGTAGTGATCATTTTTTATTAGTAGATTATATGGAAGGTACAACTGTACGGTTAAAGCCGTCAGCTGTTCCCAGTGTCTTTAACGCATTTACAAAAGCAATGCACAAAACTAAAAACAATAACTGTCAAAGAACAGACTAAGAACAAACTAGTCAAAGAAGTAATAAATAAAATTAATTTACTTAAATAACTTATAAATAAATATACACCAAGTTGATTTTTACTTGGATTGATGTGTTGGTAAGTTAATTTTTCCTATATTTAGTAAGAGTTAAAGAGAGATAGGTATACGACAGAAGAGAGATAGGAAGTATTGTGGATTGCATAAAATTATTGGCCTCAAAACTATGTTACTAGGCATCCATTGCAGTCACGTAGTATATAGTTCAATGGTTCTGAATTGATTTCTCTTTCTTTTGGCATCTAACAATTAGTTCAGCGTTTCCAGCAAATTTTTAAACCGGTAAAATTCATTCAACAAATTAACAGTAAATTCGTGATAAAAATTAGAACATTGGCAATAATGGCAAAGAAAACATAAATGAATATTGGGCTCAAACAGAGGTTATAAAAGTGATAAGCTTAGTATACATGGTGGGTAATAATTATTCGCATAATTATCGCATCTTATTATAATTATTATTCAGGGTAGTTATAGTATGGATAGAAACAACCCTTAAATGCAAAATAAAAGCATGAGACGGCTTCATGAAGAATCAAAAATAACTAAACTAACACTTACAGAAGAACAATCGTGAGAAACTTTATTATGGATCAACATCACATATTTTAATATAAATAGGTAAGTTTGCTCATTTAAAATATATTTCTGATTACTTGTCATTAATAGGTTGTTGTTCATATATTTTTATCTTTCATTAGCATATACGTACGCACTGGCGCACCCAGAATTATTTTTCGGGAGGGGGGGTTTGTATCTTTTATTTTTGATAAAAGAGTAAAATAGGCTAAACTTCTAACAGTGATAAACTAAGCAAAGGCTAAACTTGCTAACAAGATTTCGGTGGGGTTTAACCCCAAGCCTGCCCCCCTCGGTGTGCCAGTGTACGTACGAAGTACGTATAGGTATAAGAAACATATAGGATTCATGCTTTAAGAATATTTCTATTTCACCGTAGTACGTCTCTTGTATTCAAATCACTGCAAACCGTTAATACGTAATTCGAAAAGGGGGTCATAAGGAACAATTTACCGTAAAAAACAATTTTTCAAAAAAAATTTTTGGTAAATAATCTAAAAGTAAGGCGTATGCGTAGAATAAAAAGTCCCATGTCTCTGTCATGTACAAAGCGCGACGTTGCGACGTTAAAAGTTTCAAAATATTTTTCAATGTATCTCAGAAAGTATAAAAGGTAAGACATTCGAATAAACTTAATTTTATAGGCCACTTAAAGCCCCTTCGATTTTATTTGAAACATTTTTCTAGAATCACAATTTAACATATATAGTGTTCTTTTTTTGAAAATTTTGCGGTCCATTTGCTCAAACTCAAAAATTTACAAAAACAAAGGGATTAAATATCAAAGGGATTAAATATCGCACACATAATCTTGTGAGTAATTTGACCTTGAATTTTTTTTTCTGCCCTAATATCTCGGTTCCAATGAGAGCTGGCACAATGAAACTTGGGGAACTTATGTAAGACTAAGGGACCGCAATTCTACCGATGTGATCAATTCAATATACTGTTCAATTCAATACAAATTTATTAAAACTTTTTACTAACACCATGTATATTTTGGTAGCCCTTCCTTTAAAAATAATACCACAAATGAGAAATCTAACTCTAATGGGTCTAAAGGTGTAGCCTCTAATATTTTGAAAACTCTGTATTGGTTGCCATGGTAACCCGTCGTCAACATATAGGTATGTTATGTATGATACGTATTTTAACCTAACAAGTAGAAGAAGTGTTATACGAAATAATATTTTCGTTTTAGGAGATTTATAAGACAGTGTTCCTGCAAATTAATTAATCTTGTTATCAATGTCAGGTCCAAATTAAAATTGAGGGGGGAGGTTCAAACGGATAATTTGATTCAGAAATCAGTTTAAAAACTAGAAGGCAGAAATTTTGCTCGCATCTAGTACCTTATATTTTGCTTCAAATTAAATTAGTCCAAAGTCTTCAATTGTTATACGATGCGACTTAGCCATGTTTAAACTTTTACAAATTTTTCGAATTTTCTCAGAAACTATTAAAGATAGCTTATTCGAATAAACCTAGTTGTATACGCTACCTAAAGCTCCTTCAATTTAAAACATTTTTTTCTAAAATCATAATTTAATATACCAATATTTTTTATATGGATTACATTATCATATTATTTTTTATATGGATTACAATATTTTTTATATGGACAGTTTTATAAAACTTTGTTTTATGTAATCCATATAAAAAATATTGCTTACATTTGGAATCCGATATCCAAGTAATCCAAATGGATACATTTCTAGGCTACGTAAAGCTATGGAAATAAGGAGTAATGATATGCAATGCAATACGCTTAAAGAGTGTGATAATTATGTGATATTCCAACTTTTTGGTAACTAAAATATGTGGAGTGATGTTCAATGCTTCTTGTAATATATCCAGATAATTGACAATTGAAGTTGTGTTTATATTGTATGACGTAATGATCAATTAAACAAGTTTCTTTGCAACCAAACAAAACTGTTTTAGCCACATAGCTTAAAGAAACGTCTCTAAATTGGTTGTATTACATCCATTAGGGACACTAGAAGTAGAAGGAGTGTTTGTTGTTTGCAAATTTTGTGATAAATTTTCTCAAAACCTGTTGTAAATTTGTATCGAAAGAAACTTTCGATGAAAATTTCTTGTATCGAAAGTTTCTTTAATATTTAAATGATTAAGCGAGTTTGTGACGTCACAAGCAAGGCAGTGTGACGTGCGAAGCACGCCAGACTGCTCTGTTAGAAATTTCCCAAAACTGAGTCAAGAGAGGCCGCAATCCGCGGCAAACTGGAGAGCGGAGCTGTCCGCGCCGTAGGGGAAAAGTTAGTGAAGCGCAACCGTAGACCGGCGCAAAACGGACAGCAAAGCAGTCCGCGCCGTAGACAAGTATGGGAACCGGGGGATTCATGGATAGGCGATTTATAGGTTACGATAGTTTTATTCGTTTACCCTAAACAACTATTGTGCTAATATTATTTAATAGAAGAGTTATAAAGTGACAGTCAAAATTAAAAGGTTCAAATTTGTTTTATGTGAACTATGAAACGAATAACTTCCAGTATATGAAAGATGGGTGGCGATGACGTCCACCTTTTTTTTACTGTGGGCCTATTTTCAACTTAAACCTTTCGCGCCAACCTTTCTTGATTAACTCGTGCGGGGATTTTTCTAGTGCATACCAACCCGCAAACACAGGACCGAAGTTTTACATCTATCCCTATAGATGTGCATGATATGTCACTGTTTCCTTCCTAATGACCATGGGCTTCGTATTAAATCTCAGCTCGAGCTCGAATCGCACACCTCTAGATTGGTAGTCATGCATCTTACCAATACGCTATGGCGCCCACATATTAAATAAGTTTAATTAAGTTTCTTTCTTTCTTCACTGATTATTTATAGTCAGTATATTTTCGCCACGCAAACCTATCACCGACTTACGTAAGAAATGAAATGTCTGCGCCACGAGGTACATAAAAAATAAATGTAACCGATTAACATTAATTTTACAAAAAAAAACACTTTTAAACAATAATAAAATTAAAGGAATAATGTCAAAAAATCGTTAAAATTTTTTAAGTTTAATAATTTTTAAACGGTTAATTATAAAAATGTCAACCACGAGACTCATAAAAAATGTAATCCGTACACTTAACCTCAAACAATCAGAATTTTTTTCTGATGCTCGTAGTGTTTGTTATCCAATCCTTAGAACGTTGCAGATCTAACTCGTCCATAAGACTATTGTTAAATATTGGAGAAAAACGATTCTATGCTTTTCATAGATATATTAATATCAAGTTATGTTGGATTCCTGGTCATAGCGGAATTTATGGAAACGAGAAAGTGGAAGCAATTGCCAAATCGGGTCATTCGAGGAATCTCACTCGTTTCAAAATTGATCATCTCTTTCTAGATTCATTTATTAAAAATATGTTTTTAGAGAGGCAAACACGATGATCGGATCCCTCTATTTTAGTAGGGAAAAGACTATGTTCAATCAATCCTGTTATTAAAAGAAAACCCTGGTTTTCAATATTAGGAATAACATCTAGATTTAAAGTATCTACCATTAATAGATTAAGACCGGGACATTCGCTATGTCCTGCTTCAGAATTGGAATTGGACCTACTCAGAATTGGAATCTTAGGCAATCCTTTTTGTATCTGTGGTCAATTTGGAGATTTAAACCACATTTTCTTTGAATGTCCATTCAACTCGTCTAACATTGACCAATTGTTCCAATCTCTGATATCCTACAATACACGGTTACCCAGTTCCAATCCCGGGTTCCAACTCCGTTTCACATCAACAGCCTTCTGTGTAATATTTCGCTGGAGGTATGTGAGTGCCTGATGAGATTCCTGAAAGTCAGTCCAATTAAATTAACATAAACATTTCAGACATAATAAATTTTCCATTGAGCTTACCCTAAAAAGAGAAAAGAAGGAAAAGAAAAAGAAGAGAAAAAAAGTGAATAAAAAAATAATAAAAGGAGAAAAGGGAACAAAAAATATTTTTTACACATAAATTTATATCCAAGTATCCAAAGGAATCCTTTATAACCCATTCCTCGCCGTATCCTGATCACTACGAATGCACGGTACTTAAAAATACCTTGTACATACTAATGATTTATTTATTAACCTAAGTCAGTGATAGGCCTTATGGGCGAAAACATGCCGACTATAAAGAAGTAGTAGACAAGCAAGATGTTTAACGATATAGAAATTTTAAAAGAACTCTCAGGGATGATGCCCACGAACGAACTCCTATTTTAAGTTTAATACTAAGTTTATAACTGTCCATTGTTATATATTTAAGTTCAAATTTCCAAAAAAAATCCTAATCTTTTTTTTCTGGTATTTAAATAATTGATGTATTTAATCTTTTATATAAATCAATATCTATTATTAGGTCTATTATCAACAGGTGTTATTAATAGGTCTGTTAATAGGTGTGTTTGATCATTTTTAGTGTGACAACAAATTTAACATGGCGCACCCATCTTATGTTATATTTGTATTGTGGCACCCTAACTACATCTAATCAAATATTTGAGCAATTAGTGTTATTCCAATTTTACTCTAAGCTACAGTAGAAATTCTACTAAATACTCCGCACTAACTACACTCATTGGGCTCATTTCTATCAAACGCAGTTTATGAAAAAGTGTAATCCAGAGTGAGTCGGTGCAGTTTAGAATTGACCACCAAACACTACTAACATATTAAATAGAAAATCAAAGCTACCAGGGTTGACATGTTTTATATATTTTTTTAGTGAATGACCATCAACATTTTTTCTACTATTAAAAATTATGCTCTACTATTAAAAATATGGAACATCGTATTTCCAGAAATACATTACAGAATATAAAAATCAAACGCCCACGCCCCATTTAAAAGAGTTAAACCGAATTTGAAACCAATTCTTTCTGGGTTCAAAAAGATTCAGTAGACTAGATTCTGAAGGTTAGAATTAGATTCAATAGACTAGAAAACAAACGAGCTGTGGCATTTCAGTTATAGCGATGCATAAACAAAACTAAATATTTAAATCTGACGAGAAGCAATATATATCCAATACCTTAAATTTGATCTGTTCAAAACATTCAAAATCATTACGTAGCAGCCGACGCCGTAGCGATGTGGATAAGGTGCATGACATCCACAGCAGAGTCCCGGGTTCCAACCCCAGCGTTAACAATGGTTTGCGTCGTTAGTCGAATCTAGACAACACACGAAACGAGGTCGGTAATTATAGGAGGAAGGTAACTATAATTTATCATGCACATCATCTATAAGGGTAGATGTAAAACTTCGGTCCAGTGTATACGGGTTGGCACGCACTATACAGATCTCTTTACGAGTTAATCAATAAAGGTTGTTACCTATCAGCGTCGATGGCAGAGGCTCGACGTTAAAATACATAGTCGGTGATAAGCCTACACGGCAGAAATAGGCCGACTATAAATAAGTATATTACAACATTACGTAGAAATAATTGCCATAAAAAAGTTTTGGCATTAAAAATATCTAAAAAAAAAATTATGTCTATCTAGATTAAATATACAAGCACTTTTAACATAAAAATAGCCAACAATATTTCACACAAAAATAGCCATAGCAGTGGCTTTTTATCATTTGATTTTGGACAAGAGGTTGGGGAAGGGTTAACTGGCATAGATTGATACAGAGGGAAAGAACTCTATACTATTCGTTTTCATTTATTTACGTTCGATTAATGATAAAGATATGTATTATTTTAAAATCGGTACAATACTAATGTTAAAGGATCTCCTATAGCCTTCCCTAAATACGCCTCAGGCGTATTCGAAACTAGAAAAACTTAAATAAATCTGTTAATTAACTATGTACACCTCAAATGAACTCTGATATGTTAAATATATCACCTGTATGTATGCAGCTTAAAAATCATTTGAATTAGCGTTAATCTTGATACTGCCATATATTCAATATGTCTGCGTGCTGATCCGTAATGTGATTGATTGCGTGCGTTTCTCGCTGTCAGCATGAAAGGCACGTGATTGTCTAGCTCTAGCTCTCTGGATAATTTATGACGCTATATCACACCATATGCATTCGTTTCATGCAGGTGTTATCTTAGGGTGACCAAACACGAAGGATACGTCCAGTCTGAATCTATTTGGTCCGAACCCAGCCATTTTAATCGAGTCAGCCGAGTCGGTCTGGTCATTTGTAGTGTATTATTGTGAATCTGCACTTTTTAATAGTTATTGAATCAGTTGAATGAATTACAAACCTTCCCCTGTTTAACAATCTGCATTTACATAAGAAATGAAAAGCAAATGGTCGTAAGGATGGTTTGTAGACAGAAAAAAGTCATTTAAACACAGTTAAACAACACTCGCTGAGCCTGCTGATGGCCATGTATGAGATGACATATAGAGCATGTCTACAAATTGTCACCCCATTAATCCAGTGAAAGGACACTAATATGAAGTAATCCACCACTTCACACAATTGCAACTCTTATGCTAGCAGTACACGCTCGGCGAGGCTATACGAGATCAGCCGTGCGCGAGAGTGTACTTAGTTGTCTTGTCTCGCCTCGGCTTCTGAATTCTCGGGATAGTAGCGGTATCTAGCACGAGTCAAAGGAGGCGAGAGAGCAAGTAGGGGGTCCCCCGAGAGTGTAACTGATGCACTCGCTAGACTTCAGAATCAGACTAGACTTCAGTATCGCACTATCAGTACACGCTTGCATCTTGCTCTGTCGAATTATAAAAGTTTGTTTAAATATTTTGAGTATGTATTTCCATTTTGTGATTGTATTTTCGGTAAGTACATATTTGTATTAATACGCAGTGTAAGCTACAGTAACACAGAGCATTATATTTTTCATCGCCAACTGCACGACTGTCTCGCGTAAGTCTACTAGAGAGCCAATCGAGGGTCTCGAGCGAGAATGTACACATTATTCTCCGCTCTCGGCCCTCGGCCCTCGGCCCTCGGACCCTCTCGCATTGGAAGGTCTCGAGCTCGCGTCGTCTCGGCGAGCGTGTACTGCTAGCATTAGGTTTTTACCAAGCAGATATAATTTTGAAGAACTCAAATTCCTTACAGCTATTTCACTCCAGACTTTGAGGCAACTGGAATATATTTGTGTTGTTTCCTGACTAGCAATATGGGCCTTTGTTTTAAATAACTCTAAAATATCATCAAGGCACAACTTTTTATATTGTATCAAGTTAGTTGTTGTGGCTTATTTAACAAAGCCATTCATGATGTTTATATTTTGCAATAACGTGGCGAAGAAAAAAAATCCTATTGCTCACTAGCTATTACTTCAATTTCATAATGTGAACACTTCTTCAAAGTTCAGTGTTTAACGTTACAATCAAGGCTGACAGCAGTTTGGATTAATGATTGCACATACACAGCGAGTCCACCAGTTGGTACGAGTTTATTCGGACCGGCAAGGTTTGTGTGTGGAAGGCCACACACAGGAAGGCCATTGAATTTGGAATAGAATGGATCTAAAAATATACCATATTAAGAAGGCCATAAAAAAACGAATAAATGAAACCACCTTCTTGTCCATTCTTTTTAGAGTATGTTTGAAAATATTGAAACTATGAAGCCACTAAAGGGATTTTTGGTATTTTCCATTCATACCAATCCATTCTTCTGGAAATCTATTGCTTAAAAATTTTGCACATAAAATGCAAAATAAGGCGCAACTCAAGTTCTATTTGTCTTCATAAAAACGCCCAATTTGTTCATCTCCAAATATTGCTCTCCATACATTGATCGACCAACTATATTGGAAATTTGAGGTCGCAACCAATAAGGATTTTCATCTGTTTGATTTTGATTAATTGTAATAATTTAGCGTTCAATCAGTTCAAAAGTCAATTAGTTCAATAATTGAATAGGGTAACATTCAATTAGCATAGAAACGCAAACATTTAAAATTTTCTCGTCTAGTAAATTTATATTTGACAGTATATGTATGATAGGTCTGAGCATATGTAGGTCATATAGTATATGTATGACCCAAAAATCTAATTTGGACCCGACAATGACGATAGCATATTTTCTTAAGCTGCAATAATATAAATCGTTCTAAAGATAGAGAAGGTATCAAAATATTAAAAGTATACAGTCTCTAAAGTTTCGAAATAAATTTTATTACTTATAATCTGGAAGTAGGTTTATGGCTCTTGTGGGTATCCCATCTGGACCAGGTGCTTTCCAACTGCACATGTTTTTTATTGTAAATGTGCTTTCCTATTGCATTTGTTTTTAATATCATCTCTTTCATGTACAAACGGATTTTCCAACGCACTTTCTTTAATTTTTCTTACTGCTTCTTCTACTTTATTTTGCACTTTATTGCTTATTGACCTTGTTTATAAACTTCAGATAGTATGCGAGTTCTTTAGACTTTTCTAGATCATCAAAAATAAGGTTCCCGTTTAGGAGTCCTCCCTTTCTTGATCTCCCTGTGGACACGCTATAGCTGGTTTTCCTGTTCATTTATTTCTTCTGTGTTTTTTCCATGTTTCTTCTTTTTTATATTATCCTACTTTCTTTCCAAAGTTACTAATACTTGAAGGTCATGCGGGTGCCTGGTTTTGGCATATTTTCTTTTTTGTCTGTTCTTTCCTTTTGTTCTTCTGTTATTGGTTTTTTCTCCTCACTGTTTAAGTTTCATTGGTTCACTATTTTTGAATATACCGGGTGATTCATTTAACCTGGAATTTTGTATATATCGGAAAATACGGATCGGACAGAAAATTTGTCGAATAGAAACTTTAATATTTCCGAGGGAGGCATGCGCTAGTACTAAATTACGCCCACCCCCACACCCCATGGGCGGATAATTTTTAAATCTTAAATAGGAACCCCTATTTTTTATCACAGTTTCAAACATTACGTCGATTTGTCTGAAAAAAAATTGTATTCGCGACAGATGGCGCTGTAATCACAAGAAATTGAATAGACATCAAAAGAATCAAAGAACAGAGAGACACGTATTCAGTATTTTTAGGCGGGCTATTCAATGATCTTACGGTTCAATTTTGTGTGCAAATTTCATCCAGTTAGTTTTACATAACAATGGTTTGTGGAATGAGTTGAATTTTCCTATTCTAGTAAATACCAAAAAATGATCTGAAGAAAGTTCATATTTTGTGCTAACTTCCATTTGTTGTTTAGTGTTGGATGTCATAAATATATCTACCACATCTCCTCTTTGCCGGCTATTCATGGGAATGGTTGGAGCATCCATAGGGTCGTAAACTTTGCATTTATTCAATTTATTTACCATTGTCAGCAGACTTGTTATTTCTCCTGCTATTCCATGTAACATGTTTGGCATTTACAGCACTAGCTATGATTGTTGGCCCATGACTTAACTTTATTTAAGCTCCTTCGCTGAGTTCACTTTTGGGAGGGACGTAACATGATAAAATATTCGTCATTTCTTTCCAACCTTTTAATACCTTCTGTGGTTTGCTGTTTAAAGGATTCTACAATATAAAATGTTAACATAAAAGATATGACAAAACAGCCTAAAGTCGATGCTTGCATCCTTAGAGGTTGCTGTATCCTGTTAGCAGGCCCAGGCCAGAAATCGTTTTAATTTGATCCCTGCCGAATTTCAGCAAATCTGAGTTTCTGTTCTTACAAGGTTTCTTTCCCCAGAAGCGCTTGTTATGTTAAATGCCTGCGATTTTTCCAAGCAGTGTATTTATTTTGAATGGTTCCATTTCTTATAGCTTCACTGATGAAGCTAATGGGTATTCCCAGAGCCGGCCCGAACTCATTAATGTATTCGTATTCCGCATATTCTCGTTGCTAAGCCAGTTGCTATTTCGTTGCCTGCAATGCATTTATGCCCTGGTTACTATCGCTTACTATAATAATCCGTTGTCTATTACATTTCCTTTTTATATTTTCCTGTACGCATTGTAGAAAAACTGTAGCAAATCTACCTAGAAGACATAGTATTCTATTCCCCAAAACAGGCACGCCCTTTTTGAGTCTGAATACAAAGGACGTAGATGGTGTTAGCTTTCCGCGAATGAAGTACGCCTCTGAATTTTATTTTTCTATCGCTAGATATTAATTTATCTACGAATAAAAGTTCTTATCTGACCATAAAAAGATATAAGTGCATTAATCGAATTGTGGAGGATATTTTTCTAGTTGAAACAAAGAAAACATCCTGTTTATATTTGTGTGGGTGCTATAGTAAAAATTTCCCACGGTTAACCATTTCCATTTAAGCATTTGTTTATGAAACAATTAATAATCTATCTAGGTTCTAGGTTGGTTGAAAGACCTCCAAACTTTTTAAATTGTTCTAAATAATTATATTAGGCTCTGTCTTAGAGCTAAAATCATTTTATGCTATTTTAAGTGCTGTAGGCAAAATTGTACAATTAAAAAAGACATTTTTATTCTACA
>WYDF02042043.1:0-12414 GCA_009867245.2 Adranes taylori | reverse complement strand
ATACTTGAATTCTTTTATTAATAGTAAGAAACTATATGCGCCTATCTTGAAATTTATGGGTTTTTTGGATTTTATTGTAGAAAATTACAGAGTAAAGTAGAAAATTAAGTTATATAATATAATCTAACATAATAAAAAAATTGTAATGCACGCCACTGCTAGTATTGAATGTAAACTAAACGTGACAACAAACTTATCTAGTTAATTCATGTTTCTTGTAATGCAGCATTCGTACGTACTACAAAAGTACTAACTATCTCACTCGCACATAAATGCTAGTCATATAATAAGTATCAAAAGCGTTCCAGTCGGACAGACGGTCAAAGTTAGACGTTTATATATATAATTATTGGCTTACAGAAATAAACTTAATGAAAGATCGTCCATATATGAAAATCTTATGTCAGCATAAGTCATCGGTTGAAGAGTTACATTAATCTTATTGTGAATCTGCTCCGTGCCATGAAATTATTTCTATGTGATTTTCAGCTTTTACAATTAGCCATATGATCACATATGATGGAAAACGTCCGAGGTCAACATAAACTGTCATGTCATTTTTCCAGTGATCTAATGTGAGGTGGTATTAGAATTTCAGAACAATGTTGAGGTAGCCTCAAAGTAATTAAAACTGGGATACATCAATATATCTCTAGAAAACAAAATGCAATTAAAGCAATAGAATTCATCCAATCACAATATAGCGACAGTTTTTATTTTTGGAATTCCAAAGGTATAATCATTATTTCATATTTAGAAAAGAGAAAAACGATAACTGGCCAATATTATGATCTTTTGCTGTCATGCATTGATGGCAATCTTACAAAAACAACAGCAATTTCAGAAGAATGTTGAGCGAGCCTCAAACGTAATTCAAGTGAATTTTTCGCCGATTTTCTACAACAGATAAAACTTGGATACGTCATTATACTCCAAAAAGAAAAATGTAGTTAAAACAATGGAATTCTCCCATTCAGGAGATGGTTACAGCTTTTCAGAATCCCAAAGATGCTATCATTATTGCTTACTCGTTATTAAAATTCTGTAGATGATTAATTATTTTCAGTTGATGTTGTGTGACTATATGGGACAAATTTTAGGCCGTAACCGAGAAATTCTATTTCATCTGTTGAGAAGACTGAATTTGAACAGTGTAAAACGCGTGCATAAAAAATTTAAGTTTTTTCGATTGCATGGGAAAAGATCTGGTTTACATTATACATTAGTTAACATTGTAAAAGTCGTGAAACTGGATTGAATTGATGTTTGGTGGCAAGGGGGAAACGGAAGATGAGTCAAGTGGGGCTCTATCCTGTTTTAATATTTTTGGACTCGGCGTATTAATCACCTGAATGTTTGATGAGGTGCGCAATGGTGAAGAAATAAGTAGGGTAGTGTTCGGCGAAAAGCGCATTGATGTATTAGGAGTGAGAGTGGTTGGATTACTGGTGGAAAGAAGAGGAGTATGTAATAATTGGTTAGTGTTTGCGAAAAGGAAACTGATGGTATAAATGTTTTTGGATGGATACAAAGTTGAACGTATCATATCAACAGCTGTTGGTGGTGGTGTCGGAGTGTCTATTGAAGAAATAGGACCTTAGGAAAGGTTTTTCAGACAAATTAATTCATCCTTATCTATTGAAGCAGATGAAGAAAGTTTATTGCAACGTAATTTCTGTAATTTATTGGTCAATTTTTTCATTTTTTTATCCACCCATTTGTTTTTTTTTTTCATAATTTATTCCACCAGATAAAAAGCACTTTATCATCCTTTTAGAATCTATTAGTCTCGTAGAGGTCGCTTCCAAACTTAAAAGATCATCGAGCTCGTAATAAGGACCCTATACCTCCCTTCAACTGGACTGAAGTATATCAACTTCAATGCGAATGTGGTAGCAATTATATTGGTCAGACCGGGAGATCTTTCAAAAACGCATTAAGCAGCATCTGTCTTGTTTGCACTATCAAAAATCGTCATCTAACTTTGCTAATCCCCTTTTAGAATTGGGTCACAAGTACCAAGAAATTTTTTTCACTCCTTTACATTATTACAGAATAGGTGAAAACTTGATACTGCGAAATTCATCAAGAGAATTAACTCAATAAAACCCGATCGATAAAAAACTTTGAACGACATTTAGGTCTTTCCGGAAGCGAATTTTTCAAAAGCTTACCAATCCTTTAAAAATCCTTCACCGATACCAACGTCTTAAAAGAATTTCACAAAACTATAGTTAACCATAATCTTAAACACAAATCTTTCACCCATTTCACCAACCTAAACCCGTAGGCCGTTTCATAACCCTTACTACATTATATACCTAAAACCAAGTTCTGTATAAGCGAAGTCTAATCCTACATAAAAATATCCGCCAAACTCAATATGATAATTTTTTGATTACCTGATCAATTCTTATTTGACACCTCTAGAAGCATCCAATGTGTTTGATTTGGATTAGACGTACAGAAGATGGCAGATGACACGGATATTACGCAAATCAACAAATTAATGGATATAATTCCAGTGTTTTTCCAAAGGTGTAATCATCATTGCTTATTTAGGAAAAGGAATAATGATAACTGGCCAATATTATGCTGTTTTGCTGACACTTATTGGCGGTAATCTTAAAAAAAAAACCAAGTGAGATTTCAGAAGAATGCTGAACTAACATCACATATAATTCAAGAGAATTTTTACATCAGATGAAACTTGCATTCGTTATTATACCCCAGAAAGCAAAATACAGTTAAATAGTGTTTTATCTAAACATATTAACGCCAAATTTGAAAGAAACCTACGGAATTGGTTCAAGAAAATAATTTCTTCTATTTCTTCTAAGAAAATAATTTCTTCATGCGCCTTTTGGCTACAATAAAAGTAGGCGTAACAAACAAAAAATGGTTTACCAATTATTGCCTCATTCGTTTTATTCGCCAGATCTTGATATACTACGCTCTTATTTATTGTTAATTTTAATTTTAATTTTAATTTTAATCTTGAAGATTCATGTAATACTATTCTATATTCAATTTGATAAACAATAATTTTACTTTACGAGCAAACTTTATGAAGAGAGGTTTCTTTATTGCTGTCAAATAATTATCCTACCATTTTATGTTTTAAACTGGTATTTGCTCATGTGGTTATATAGGTTGGCGATATAAATAATGACGTTGTCGGTACGAATGTGTGTGCAAGATGTAATATAAACTTCAAGCGCATAGAGCGAGCAATATGAGAACCTTAGAGAATTCAACATACAACTGCAGCACGACAGCAGAGCGTATAGTAGATGCGTCCAAAAATACTACCAACTATGGATCATCTATCTAAGGATCATCTATCATTTCAACAGTAAAGACCAAAAATTCTTTCTAAAAATTGACTAGATTGATCGCCAGACTTACAGTTGTTTAACGATTTATATAAAATAAAGTGTATCAAACTGTAATCAACGTAGTGTAAATAATTTATTAAAGTTTTTAATACACTTGTATTCTGGCATTTAAGTTTCCATTATTATTATAACTAAAGGATGCCTGCGATATTACCACCCCAGCAACATGAAACTCTTGAATTTATAGATTTCCTGATTGTTCAATAGCACTATTCCAATTATATTAGTTTCAATTTGTTGGTGAGAGTGCTGTTATAGCACTTTGATGCCAAAGCATCACATTAATATATATAATATATTTCATAGCCCTTCTTTTGCCACGGTAGAAGACGATTTCTACCTTGTCCTGACCTGGATCTTATAAGTGTTGAAAGTTATAACCTGCATATCCTTTGATTTTATCGATTTACTTATGAGTTTGGAATCGATTGTTATTACGAGATATTTTACTTTTGTCTAGTTGTACTCTAGTTGTACTCTATTGAAGTTTTAAAATTGTTTTCCACTTTTCAACTACTTTAAGTGCTCCTTGCATAAGGTCCCTAATGGATGAAATGAATTTCCAAATCATACAGAAGCGAATCCATAAGAGCGTAGATAGAACCAGCGATGAGCTGGTTCCCGAGTTTTCTCCAACAAGTTTACATGTTCTACTAAGTTCTCGTGCATCCACTTGATCCATCTGAAACAAGACAGACTAGAGCAACGCTTTACTCCGAAGACCATGATCGATTTAAATAAAATATTGTCCAACCCGCTTTCAGTATTAAGTGAGTCGCTAAGCGCCATATCTTTGTTAATCGTTTTTCTATCCTGTTAATCGCCTTAAAAATAACACAACAATTTCTTAGCAGCAAAGATATTGTTACATCATCTCGCTAGGACCTAACGAGAATTCTTGTTAGGAGTTGAGGAACAAGATATCATCCATACATTATGTGACACTCCAAATATTTCCTTATAGACGTATTAGCGTCTTTAGATAAGTTGACGTCGAAAAGTGGATTGGATTTTGAATTATGTCGATTAAAAGAGGATATTGCAAAAAGTTCTGCAAGGAAATGGGAAATTTCTTTTATCTCCTGGGCATTGGTAATTATCTCTCTCTAGGAATTTATAAGATGCTCTGTTTGGCCTGTGAGCTGTTATAATTCATACTAGAACTGCCTCATAATTTTAATCTAATTTGGATGTGACTTTTTGTTAGGAAGCTATACTTTTCTAATTGTAACTAGCTATTTTAGCAACTTTTCAGTTTAGAAATAATGTTTCTAATATACGTCTGGTCTGAGCTAATAAAATTACGTGCTATAGGGTGCGTTTACCAATCATTGACCTTGTATGGGGTTAAGTGGACCATACATCACATTTGAATATGTACGTACATGCATTTTCTAGTAATACATGTGTAGGTTATTTCATGCTACTCACAGAGTTATTAAATGGGTATAGGATTTCTTAGCGTATTATGAAGATTTGTTTTACTTGTCGGTGCGCAATGAAATATATTAATGTTCTTCATACAGTATACAGATAAGCCTCGTGTATGAATCCAAATGAAAATCAACAATATTTAAAATAATATCTTTGGTATGTAGTGGTGATAACTTGATAACCTCGACGCTGGGGTTCATACGTTTATCACCGTGGTAATAAGAGTATAAACAAACATTTTGACGTCGTGGTTTTTGAGGTTATGGTTTTATTAATATTAGTGCGAAATTTGTATGGTAGGTATTTCTACGTTATTGATTCCTTATAATTCTTTACATTAGGCGGGATATGTAGCCTATTGTTTAGATAATATTATTATAGTCACAATACATTTGAAAACACCTGTTATTTCGTGCTGTTATTTCGTCGACCATAATCTTATATTATCATCACCCGACATCAATGACATAGCATTTGAGGTTACTTAAATATTAGTAAGGAAGACACGCGCAATAATGACATCAATCACAAAGCATTTGACATGGCGCGTTTAAGGTTACATACATAGATAGTAATAGGCGCAATGAATGTGTGTACACAATATGGGCCACGTACTCGATCCCAATTCTCGCGCATCTGGATCATGTATTATTGAGATGCCGTAACTTCTAAATTTATTAATAGTATTGTAAATAAATTACATATATGGATAACATTTTTATTTTTTAATGAAAAAGTAAAGTCCGATAAGCAAACAAACTATATCGAAAACGCGAATGAATGTGAATATAATGACGTCATTAATCCTACTGCAGACGAAAACATTAAAAACAACAACGATAATATTAACAACAACTCGAATGGTTCCGGTTATGTTTCTGATACAATCGTCAAAGAAAAACAAGCATTACACTCTACAATAGCAGTCGACAAATGTACTCTAAAACCAGCCACTTCTTGACATATCGACTTCCAAAAAACGTCGACCAACATCATGAATTTATCTGAGACGAACCTACAGTAATTCTCCGATCACTATGCTCAAACAAATCGCTGAGCTGAAACATTATTTTGAAAACGAGGACACTGCCAGCCGCAGTTCCTAATTGAACGTCTACTGAAACATAATTCCCTCAAATATGTTTTCAAACCCTTCCACTAATATCGAAGTGATCAACAAAACACATTGCTTTCCTATAAAAACTGTGTAAACATTTATTATATATTGTAAAAAGTATCAATGAATATGTCTTATTTTAAATCATTTGATTCATTTATTAGCTTCTGCATTTCTTGTAAACACATCTTTACTTGACTAAAATCAGTTGGCTAAAATCTGGTTTTATGGCAAATGGAGATTTATTTATAGTTAGTTAAAAAAACATTTAGTTTGAAATAGCCTTAAAAAAATTCAATAATGAAATTTAATAATGAAAAATGCAAGTGCGTACTCACCTTTAGCGAGGTCATTTGCTCATATTTAAAAATTTTAAAAATGTAGGTGCATACGCACCTTTACCTTTCAAATACGTTAGCAACTCAAATCTAAAAAATGCAAGTGTGTACGCACCTTTAGATTTCAAATAAATCGCGTTACATAACCTTAAACACGAATGACAACAAAGAACCCCGGAACAGCCTTTGAAGGAGTCTCCAGCTGCATCGAACAGACAATTCAAATCGGTACTTCCCCTAATCCGCCATATTGATTTTGCTGCTAACCACATTTAAGTATTTTCAGTAGATTTTTATTCAAATCTTTTGGAAATTCCTGTATATTATTTTCCTATGGCAGTCCTTGTAGTATCTCATCATTCTTTTCAAAATTCAAAATGTGGGCCAAAAAAAGACTCTGTCGTATAACCATGACGCGTGCCAAACGCAAAGGCATGTCACAAATGACAGCTGTCAAATTCAATGCATACTAGCTTTAAACAAATATTTATTTATCAGCACGAACGGTCACTATTTGTATTTATATTCTTATTAAAACAACCACCACTGCTAAAAATACGCAAATTTAGACACACAGCCAACTATACAGAGCTTCTTAGTGTTCGTTTGCGAGCATTCGCGTTAGTCTGCAAAACCATTGTTTATACATGTCGAGAGATGCTCGCGTTCGTGTCGTGAGATGTTCGCATGTTCGTGTCGTGAGATGTTCGCGTTTGTACGCAAAAACATGGGCTAGATATGTCGTGAGATGTTTGTGATACTGTGCAGGTTCGTGGTCTGAGAGCTATGGTTTTATATTGTCTGTTCATAAAGACATGTTGATTTAACGTTGGCAATAGGTTATGCGTATGTTTGAATTGCAAATCTTCGATTATATATGAGAGTCACTTGTGATTTGCTTGGCAGGTTCACAGTGTGGATTCGCAAAGGCCAGATGCTGTCTATGATATTAAGTACCATGTGATCGTGGACACTCTGCCTCACTAAACAGGCCCTATTCACTAGATTACTAGATTCTCTAATTTTATAGCAGCAACTATTTCCAGTTAATGAAAAGAAAAGTTCATTCGTGGCCAAGTTAACGAAAATAATAATAATAATCATAAATTTAAATAAAACGTTTAAATTTAAAGTTAACTTTATTAAAAATGTTTCTACCGATGGTTTTTCTAGTACTTAAAAAGAAGCTTTTCCGTCCTCAAAAGGACTAAAATTATTTACGGAGCAGTTTAGCTCAATAAAACTTCTTAACATTATATCTGCATTACATCAAAAGCAATACTGCGCCACACTTACATTGTAATGTCTTAAAGAATTAATACGCTTCGGTAAAATGCGGGAAGAGAGAAGAGGATTTAAGAATAGAGACAAGAATAAATATAAGGAGACGTGGAAAATAAAAAACGCAGACGAAACATGGCTTCAAGAGAAATGTAAAGAAGTTGAAAATTAATGGATAAGTGCATATATGATACATTTGATCTACACCGGAGGATAGCAGATAAGGATAACAATTAGATTAACGGAAACGATCAATGAATGAATGAGTAAAGATCAATGAAGGAAAGAGTGAGTACATATAAGAACTTTTCGGAAATTAATAGGTGCACCGGTTTCAGCTTAACCAGAAATTATATGGAGAAATATTTTAGCTATTAAATGATGAATATTTAGCACTTATGATTAACCTTTTCAATAAAATATATAACATCGATGAGCTCCCAGAAGAATGGTTTACAACTATTTCTGTATCTAAAGCTAAGAAGAATGCCGAATAATAAGCCTAATAAGCTATGCTTTCAAAACTTTATTCAACTTTGCTCACCCACTTTGTTTAGTGTACATCAACAGAACCTTGTAAATTCTTCTTTTGATTATTTAGGACGTCAGCCTCTTTCCACCATATGCCAATCATGGAATCATCGTGTTTAATAACATTAACATTATAAATGCACTAGGAGTTCCAAATAAACTCTTCCTCGACATTAGAGGATTCATCTTTTCAAGAGATAATTTTTGTAAAGTTAAATATCTCTCTCTCTCTCTCTCTCTGTCTGTCTCTCTCTCTCTCTTCAGTTGTTGTCCGATTTCGGACGCCGTGACTCTTTCATTGGAACTGCATAGTGAGTCTTCGCCATGCTTCTCTGTCTTCTACAGTACGCATCACTTGGAAATCCGACATTCGTGTGACATCCTTTATTTGGTCTATATATCTCACCGGTGATCTTCCTCTTGACCTTTTGCCATCAACCTTCCCCTGTATCATGAGTTTTTCCATATCGTCCTACCGTATTACATGCCCGAAGAATTTAAGCATGCGTCGCTAGATTGTTGGTAATAATCTCTCATGAGTTTATACATTTCTTGTTCATTTTTAGCCGCTGAAATAGTATCATCTGCGTATCGAAGGTTTGAAACCTTTTTCCCTGTAATAGATACTCCACCCTTCCAGTTATCTAGCGCCTTTCTTATTATCCATTTTCCATATATGTTGAAAAGTATAGGGGAGAGAATACATCCCTGCCTTACGCCTTTTCCTACGCCTCTTCCTACTCCAAAGTTTCCTACTCCGAGTATTCGATTCCTATTTTGATTTGGGCTAGGTTGTTTATTCCAATGCACCGTGTCGTAAGCCTTGCTATAATCCAGGAAACATAACGTAGCTGAGACATTGTATTCACACAGCTTTTCAACCATCTGTATCACATTTAGAATTGGATCTCTCGTTCCTCGGCCGGGCACAAAATTTGCTTGTTCTGGGGGTATATTGGCAAGAAGGTAACTTTTGCGCTTTTCTCGTATGATGTACAGTAGTATTTTGCTTCCGTGATTTATTAGAGCCATCGTTCTGTAATTACTTCTTTTGGGCCTTTTTTGTGTAATGGGACATATACAGATATCATCCATTCTTCTGGTCAGTTTCCCATATTTTTTGACAAATTTGGTGCAGCAAGGTAGTACCTTTGTCTCTAGTGCATTTTAGCATTTCCTCTACAATATTGTCTTAGCCTGGCGCTTTTCTGACACTAAGTTTTTTAAGTGCTTTTTCGCCTTCGTCTCTTAAAATTGGTTGTTCACGTACCCGAACTTCAAGCGACAGGTTCTCCTGTATGCCAGTCTCTTCAGAGGCCATAAGATTCTTGCAGTATTGACGCCATCTTTCTACAATTTCATGTGTCGTAATCAGTCTAACACCGGTGTTATCTTTAATTGGAAGGTACTGGGGTTGGAAGGTATTTGAGAGCATCCTCACTTTTTGAAATAGATCCCGTAGTTGGTTTTGGTTTGCATGTTTTTCAATATCCTCAGATATTGAAACAATGTACGCATCTCTGTCAATCCTAAGCCTTCTATTAAGAGATTTGCTTAGTTCTTTATATGTCTCCAGGTCTTCGTTCTTCTGTAGTCCTTTGCTTTTTAGTTTCGTTCGGAAATGATTTCCCAAGTGCTTTGCGTTCTCCATGGTTTCTTTGGTTGGTTTTTATCAGGATTTACATTTTTGACAGCTAGCTTAGTGCAGTGTTTCATTTCTCCCATTGTGCCACGGGTTTGTTTTTGGAAGACGGCGATTGTTATTTTGCAGTCTGAGGCAGATTTCTAAGCATTATGCACTTCCACAATCCAGGCCAGAATAGGTCTTCACATCTCTAATAGAGCTTTTCCATCTTCTCTTGGTAAGAACGTAGTCAATTTGATTGCGTGTATGTCCATCAGGAGATCTCCAAGTATACAAATGTCTGATATGATGTTGGAAATTGGAATTACATATGTATAGTTCGTTCTCCGCGCAAATTTCGATAAGCATTTAACCACGTTCATTTCTTATCCTGTGCCATAATTTCCTACTACCGTGCGTAGTTGTGTATCGGTATTTGTTTTCCTAATCTTGGTATTGAAATCACCCAGAACGATTAAAGGCTCTCTGTTAGGCATTTTAGTTATTGTGTTCGAGAATACACCATAGAAGTTGCCTATTGCATTTTGCGGGCACGTCCACGTGGAGACATAGATGTGTATTAGGTTTAGGTTGACCGGTTTTGCTTGCACTTTCAGTGTAATTATTCGATCGTTGATAGTTCCGTATCCCAGGACAGATTCTTTAAAGTTCTTGCGTATCAGAAAGGCCACACCGTTAATGCTGTTGTTTTCGTTTCCAGAGCATATCACAAGGTTTCCATTCTCAATTGATATTCCAGTAAAGTGGATATTTGTGAGTGCTTTTTCGACACTGGCAAGTTTACCAGTTTTGTTCATACCTTGCACGTTTCATATGCATATCCTGTGCATTGTCGGTTTTGATTTTTGTTTTCCAGTAGCATATTTTCTGTAGAGTGCCTGGTCACCTACTATCCTCTAACCAAGTAACCTTTCTGTGGCGTAGTGTTACAGGCTTAGTGATGAATCTTTTTGCGATTATCGCCTGCAAATATCAGACTTTGGGTCGTTAGCTAAGTCATTCTTGAATGGCCTCCAAGTCAGTAATGACACAGCTACTGCCTTGTGTCATGCTAGTTTTGATCTGCCCTGGGTATTTCATTTCCCCAGTACCATCCATCTCTGGGAGGCATCCACCTATCCGCCACCTGGGGAAGCGCCTGATAGGGGACTAGCAATCCCACACATTTTAGCGTTCAAAATTAAAGATAGCACAAATCAAGGTTAGATCTCAAATTCATTGTAAATGAAATTTTTTTAATTTGACTTAGCTTTTCCTAGAAGCTGTCCTTTAAATGGCCTGTAACATGCCCTATAAATGCAGCTGTCCTGTAACATGTAAAAACTTGTGGCTTTAAGGAAACGAGACAAGTACGTGAACTAGTTTTCGTTCAGCGTTTTGTTCATGAACAAGTTTCCATTCAACGCCATGCTCGCAATTATAAGTTACGTGTGCAAAAAAAAGTCAATGCAATATGCTCGTCTAATATAATTTAATTAACAAAACTTAATACATGTTTACCAGTGCAAATAAGGATTATAAAGAAGGAAACGATAATTAAGGAAAAGTTAATGTATGAAATGTAAAATCTTCAAAGCCTTTTAAAGTATTTAAGTTGATTAAAATGCGTACACCAAAAGTTTTAGTAAGAAATCCTTTATATACGCGTATGAGATAAAACATAAAATATCCTCCTTGAATTCAGAACTTTATTGAAGTAAGCATATTATGGTTGTGCCTATAATAAACATATTCAATTACATTTCGGCTATAAAAAGCTTTGAAAGAAATTAAATATTTTTAAGTACCCACATGTAAATTGCAGAAACGTACATAAAATCTGTCTGGGATTTTATGTACGTTTTTATGCATTTTTATATTTTCCAATCAAAACAGAGATATAAGATGAAATGTGCGAGTGAGAGTAGTTATAACATAGAGTACAGCGATTATGGCTAATTCTATGAGTATGTATATGTACTTACATGTAATACCAATCCTTTCTATATGACCTGTTATATAAAATTATTTGTGTGCACATGTGCACAAACTTCAGGTCAACTTGTACCTTATAAGGTCATACATTTAATGCTTCTATACAAGAGCTGTGACGTTGGACATTATAGACGCTAATGTTATTGTACACAATTGGTTTGCTACAGTAGAACATTTGAGTGGTACACTATAGCCATTTTTTATATGTGTGCTAGATCATAAAAATTTCTGGACAGGTTTGCTAACTTCTTCTTATACTGGGAGTCAGAAATATATCTATATGCAGCAGGAAGTCAATTATCCGAAATAATTGGGACCCGGGATAGTTCGGATAAACGAAAATTCGGATAATCGAAACTTTAAGAAATATACCAGATGTGATGTGAAAAACTATTACATATGTACTATGTAATAGTTTTTTGAGAAGATTTATTCTAAAATATTTTACTACACATATACATAGAAAATTTCCGATATGTAATCGAAATTGTTGAAACGACGGTACCAAAATTTGTATTACTTTTAAATCTTCTTCTTATCAGGGTGCCGTCTTCATCAATGAAGTTTGGCAACAATCTCGGCGAAGATCCGACGGTCCTGGGCATTCCGAAGCAGAGATTGAGCATCCATACCTGTCCAGTCTCTAATGTTCTTCAACCAAGAATGCTTCTTCCTACCCAAGCCCCTCTTGCCCTC